>JARHVA010007269.1:65000-335000 GCA_037957365.1 Torreya grandis | reverse complement strand
AGTAATCACATTAATTTTAGTAAAAGAGGCTAAAAAATGGAGTAATTAGAATAAAGTGAGAGGAAAAATGGATAAACAAGGCTAAATTAATAGTCCAAGAAAGATAAAATGGCTCAACTATAGGCCCATGGGGTGAAAATTTTGAAAAATTGACTATATTTTTCCCTTGAGGGGTAAAAATAGTTCATTTTCACCCTTAGCTATAGTAAATTAGAGCTCTAAGATTTGCACATGAGAGAGATGAGAAAGATGGCCAACATCCTACACCACCATCGCCTTAGAGAGAATATGAGTATCATAGGTCATCAGGGAGTAGACCATCATAAGGTACCTTTTTTATAGTTATTTTTATGCATTTATGGCATTTATTATGTGTAAAAGTAGGAACTTTGATGATCTCATCGATTTCCCAATTTGGCAATCAATGAGTTCACCCATGAAAATGGTAGAACTACCACAAGATCAATAAATTAGTTGACCTTTTAGCAAGATTATGGGTCCAAATGGTGAATTCATCACTTCATCAAAAAAATCATAATTTTAGGCAAAAATCACCAAATAAATGATGAATTAGTGAATAATAGTGAGATTGCCCTGCACTTTGGTAAAATTGACTTATAGTTTAATGGGTTTAGTAAGAACAACTAAAATGCCCTATTAAATGGTGTAATCACCTTGTATAATGATGAAATAGATAGAAGAAGGAAGGATGGGCCCCATAAGAGATTAATCTAGGCCCAAAATTAGAATAAGAGAGGGTGGGGCCAATAGATTATTAGTCTAGGCCATAAAATTAGAAGAATCTAGGTAGATTTGATCAATGAAAGGAAAAATAATTTACCATATTCCTTGTGTTGGACTTGTAGGATAAATTTGGCATTATTACATCACAACAACAATGATCACAAGTTCTCCACTGATAAGGGATTTATACTGACAAGCTCATGGATGTTTTTGAGGCCATGGACCTATACCACCTGATACTATTATTAGTGATTTGAGAAAACATGGCCTACTTATCAACATGGGTAGAGAGTTGGAACTTAGAGACCTCAACCTTTTATTTATTGACTAAGGAGGCCAAGTGACATTATAGGATGTACACTATATATTATGGGTACCAATGTGAGGCTTCATGATTACCTAGATGTTGGCTAGTCAATGGGCTATTTTGGAGGAATTAATAGGTGTGATCATAGGTTTAGAGGTTATTGATGAAAAAATTGAAATTGACACACTAGAGCATTTGGCTTGGCCTTCATATGATGGATTAGGAGTAGGATAGGGTACAATTCCCCTAGAGGTTGTGATTATGATGGCTCTTATCAGTAATTTTGTGCTACTTGACAAGAGTGAATGGTTCTTCCCCCTCAATTTTATAGGGGTTATCCAGGAGATGTTTTATCACCTAACACATTTTTATTGGGGGAATATAATCTTAGCACATCTATATAGAGACCTATATATGATAGCTTATTGGTGTAGGTGCAATATAGCCATAACACACTTATCCAGGGTTTGGGCCTAAGAACACATTATTATTGAATGACTAGTGGGGTTGAGATATCATAGGGGACTTGAAGATCCAATGACTTGGGGATGGTATCTAACAAGGCCAAGGTTCTAGGGACATCTAGTGAACTTGCTTTATTATCGATGATCCATAAATGATATGGAAGATGAGGACTTCATCTGATGCCCTTATATAGTAACATAGTGGTCTTGGATTGAGGATTTATTTGTGATTAGTTATATGATCACCCCATACTATATTAAGGTTACCATGATTATGTAGTGGAGTGGTACAAGTTGGATCAAGTCTAGTGGTAGTTTGGTATGCAATAATATTTCCTAGAGGTTTTGCATTACTTTGCACACATGACCAAGGAGATTAAGGAGTGAGGGTCACCAATACCTAAGGTTGAGGTGATCATAGACTATGATAGATTTCTACATGTGTTATGGGATTATGCTAGATGGGTTACAGACATGGGGTTATGGATGCATATGTAGTAGGGTGGGGTAGGGTTAGATCAATCTGATTAACAAAGCCATCACCATAGCAACCAATTTTATATCAAAGGTGGGTTAGGTTGAGGAGAGATCAGGGTTCAACCCTAGGATAGGGACAAACATAGGCACCAACATAATAAGCTATTACTCATGTTATTCCATACATGTAATATATACTCAGGTGTAATAAGATCCATTAGCTGATATATAGATGATTGACCTAGATGGATAGGATATTGATATGGGGGATGCCCAAAGTGGTGATGAGGGCCATGAGACAGACACATAAGAGGCTAGGACCTTGAGGATAGGTAGGGGTATATGTTTAGGAGAGGTAGGGATCTTTGAATTAGGTACAAGTATTAGAGAGATAGGGCCTTCTAACATAGGGAGGTCTATGGAAGACTAGGCTCTCATAAATAGGCTACAAAGAGAGATTATTGCATGCATCTCAAAGATTGTAGGGTTATATAGCACTATGGTTGGGTTGTAGGCATAATTGGATACAACTTAGGGAGAGACCACTAGACTATAGGGTCTCATTATAACTAAAGATGAAAATATTGCCACTTTAAGAGGGTAGGTAGCATAATTGATAAGGGTTAAAACATAGCTAGATACATGAGACATAGAGCTACTAATAGTGGTTAGTGATTGGGATTTTTCTTAGGTAGAAAGGGAGATATTGGAATCTTAAATAAAGAGGTTGATAGAAGAGAGGGATGAGGCTCACAAAGCCAAGATAGATAGTGAATCAAGATTAGTAAGAGCCTTGGCTAATGTGATTATGGCCAAAGATGATGCCTTACACATGAAAGATGATGTCATATGTGCCAAGGATGAGATAACCTACTAGAGGTGGGAATATGAGTTGGTAGTTCCTATGGAGAAAAGGGTGACATTATATAGGGAGTACATGAGATCATAATAGACAAGCTCAACCTCTAGGTCTAGACATGCTACCAAGTTAGAGTGGCTAGTTATGCATCCAACAACACAATAGGTAGTTATAGGGTCTCCACCACCACATCCACCATCAATGCCAACTTTAGGGATGGGTCAAAGCTTCTAGAAAAGTCCCCTTAGGGATGACCATGATCACAAATGATTTTTTAGCTCTTCTTTTTTATATGATGAGATGTATAGATATTCTCATGATGTATAAAACATTATTTTAAGACATATATATGACATTCATTTTTGGCTTATGGCTATTTGTATATGGAATTTTAATATTCTTTCATTGTCACATTATGTTTACATTTATGTTTATCTTGTTATGATATGTTGATATATGTGAGTTTTAGGAGATGCACTTCCTTAGTTAGTATATGGATGTTGATGTATTTATGGTTCTATTTCATGTATGACTAGATACTAGAGGATAATTTAGGAGATTCACATCCCAAGTAAATCATATAAATAGTCAAATAGATTCAAATTGTATGCTAGGAGATGCATATTTTACATAGAGTCTTGTTTATTTCTAATGTTTGCTTATGATATATCTTGTTTAGGTATTGGATTTGTAGGATGGTGTGTTTGGAGATGATCTTTGGCATTGCATTGTCTGTTGGACTTTGGATCACTTGGTGTTTACTTTAGCAAGCTTGAAATTATGCATCTTAAGTATGAATAACCTATAATAACATTGTATTTATTTTTACAAATGACTGATTTAAAGGTGAATATTTATAACTAAAGATAATGATAAAAATTACCAAAATCTGAGTTACAACTATTTACATTTAAACACAAAAAATAAAACAAAGAAAAGAAAAACAAGATACAAAATGTTATCTAACTTAAAATCAATATATGAATGATCAAGAGTTGAGAATGAACAACAATGTATTGAGTATCAAATTAACAACAAAAATAAGAACAAATTATTAAATAACCTAGGATCAAGATATGAATAATCAAGATCAACACGTATTAACAATGTGTACTTGAAAACTAACCAATAACAAAAAAAATTAAATAAAAATGTAAACAAGTCAAGCCTAAGTGAAATCTAGACTCAAAATGTTTACATAATGTATTCAAACACAATAAAAAATAATATAATGAACAAGACAAAGGAGTAAAATAAAAGACAAGAAGAAAGGCACAATTAAACACCAAGAAAATAAAGAAAGACATATCAAAACAACAATAATTAAAAATAAAAAGCACAACAAAACATCAAAAAATAAAATACTTACACAATAAAACATAAATATACACTAACTAATGAATAAAAAAACACCAATAAAAATAAATGGAGAGATAACAAAGCACAATAAAATAACAATAAAGATCAAATAAACACACAGAAAACATTGGTTAATCATAATGTTAGTGTAACCAAAGAATAAATTATTCGTGTACATGTAATAGAGGCATTACACTCTATGATAGGGTTAACCCTAAGATAACAACACCAACACAATGAAACAATAAAAATGGACACAAAATTGCCCGTAGATGATAGGGAAACAATGGCTTAGAAAATAGAAATTACCCCTAGGCTATAAGAGGCAATGGAACAAACAAGCAAAATAGAGGAAGAGAAGAAAAGGAAGGGGTAGCTGAGCTAACTCTAGATGTAAGAGGAAAGTGGATGCTACCCACATAGTCCATTGGATGTAAGATACAACATGAAATTTAGGCCAAATGTAGTTCTCCCAGGATATGGGATAGAATAAAAATTAATGATAAAAAAAGCATGATTTATGTGTAGAGGAATATGAGAATAGTCTATAAAAATGGTGAGTGCATGAGAAAGAGAGTATAGTTTAAGTTAAAACCACATAAAAAAGATAAGAGATGATAGGCAAAAATCAACTAAATTAGAAATTTAGAGTGTCAACTACATCTAAGGTTGAGAAAGAGAAAAAACTCAAAAAATGATGAGAGTGTGAGAAAAACCAAGAGTGTAGGAATGGATTTTGTTCAAATGGACAATGCACACAAAGGTATCACAAAATGGTGAGAGAATTGCTTTGGTTACTCACAAAATGGTGAGAGTATGGCTTGGTTTGCTTGCAAAATAGTGAGAGCACTTAAGATTAGAATAAACAAAGGTATAATGTAATGTTTTTGGTCTTTTACCATACCAGTTTCTAATGTTTTTGTGTTTTTGGGATAAGTAATAGAAACATAATATGAATAAAGAGTACAAGGAAATAATTAGTAGAGAAGATTAACTTCCACAAGTAAGAGTCCAAATAATAGTTAATTTGGTTGTAATGAGGGTTGTGAATATAAATAAAGGTACAAAGAACCATGAGCCAAGGAGATGCGCTTTCATAGGTAATAGTTTCAATAACAACTAAAACTAGCTACAATGGCCCATGTGATCATGTCAAGGAAAAAATGCCTACCAAAAAATATCAAAAATAGAATAGTATAGAGTAGAAAATAAACCTAAGGAACCATTCAGTAGGCAAAAACCATGTGCTAACATATCCTTGTACACTTATCCAAAAGAGGACACAAATATTGATCTAACTAAGCTATTTTTTAGAATGGGTATTGAATGTGTCTAAAATGACTTGAATCATAATCAAGATCATAACTAGTTATTAGGTGGTGGTCCAAGTTATAATGGTCTAGGATGAACATAAAATTGGTTTAGTGGAATATAAACAATCAAATTGTGAATGGTTTAGGGTTACAATGGTCCAAAGTGGAATGGTATAGGATGTTACAATGGTCTAGAGTATAATGGTGGAATAATTAACTTTGACACAAGTTGACCCAAAGTAAGGGCCCTTGTAGACAATGGTTCATAAGAGGCTATCAAGCATAAAACTACTTGAGGTGCACAATATTCATGGATTTTGAGAACTCTTCACCATTTGGAGTAGCCAATTTGTATGCCCTTGATCCATAGTTTGTTGTAACCATATATAGGCCTAATCAATTGGGTTAGAATTTTCCTTTATTTTTGTTTTTAGCATTAATGTTATTTTGGTTTTATTTCAAGACCAATTCACCAAATTTAAACTCCTAAGGGATAATGTACTTATTAGAGCTACAATGCAATCTATTCTGCTATGCTCTCGACTTATTCAGGGAAACCAAATGCTTTCCATCAAGTAGTTTCAGCTCTTACAAGCTAGAAAATCTATAATTTTCATCATCCACAATGTTTTCCAAAGAAACTACAATGAAGGTATCTCCATCTTGACTGGTATAATTTGCACTGTGCCATAAACTAGGGAATATAGATTGGCTCTTATGGGGGTATGATGACTAGTACCATAGGCCTAAAGGGCAGGAAAAATTTACAACTGCCAATTATAGCTATCATCATTGACAATCTTATTTAGGATTGCAACAATGGTCTTATCAGACACCTTGGCTTGACTGTTGCCTTGTGGGTTATATGGTGTGGAATTTTTATGCTTGATTTTAAACATGGTGCAAAGAGATTTAACATCCCTATTTATAAATTATCTACTATTATCAGATATAATATGGGTTGGGAAACCATATTGATAGATGATATGGTAATGGATAAATTTGGCAATCTGCTTCTTGGTGACATAAGAGAGAGGAATGACCTCAATCCACTTAGTAAAATACTTGATAGTAGTCAAAATGTGTTTATGGCTATCAAAAGAGGTTGGGTTTATTTTCTTGATGAGATCGAGACCCCATGTAAAGAATGACCATGGTGTAGTAATCATCTGTAGTGGTAATGAAGGTACATGTATCAAATTACCATGCTATTAGCAAGAAACACACTTTTTGACATCATTACAAGCATCTCTTTCCATCTTGGGACAATAGTACCTTGTTCTAAGGAGCTTCTTAGCTAGGATTACATCATTGTTATGGGCCCCACACATTCCTTCATGAACCTCCTTAAGTGCTAACATTGATTCTCCTAAAGATAAACAATGAAGAAGTGTTCCATCATATCCCTTATGATAAAGCATGTTTCTAGTGAGGGTATAATGGGATAAGTGATGAAGGAAGATTTTCTGGCAATTGTGTGAAAATTTAGGGGAAACACTTGGTCATGAAAATAATTATAAATATCTTAGAACCAAGGTAGTTTAAGTGGGGTATTGGGACCTACAATTATGCCTACCCTCTTTGAATTTATAAATATGTGAGTAGGCTACAAATTTTTTTGATGAGAAACTAACACTACCCATAATTTATACCATGGACCCAATTGTAGCCATTACATCAACTGATTTTTTATTGGATCGTGGTACCTGTTCAAACTATAGAAACTTGAAGTAAGACTTGAGATTGTCCATAATGTGCTTGTAGGTAAAATATTATCATCTCGAGTCTGATATTGGTCTATGGTCTAATTAATAATCAATTGAGAATCTCCATAGACCACCAAGTGCTATATATTTCATTATATTGTATGATGAAGTCCTATAATAATAGTTTCATACTCAACCATATTGTTGGTGCAATTGAAGTTAATATGAAAAGCCTTGGGAATGAGATCCCCTTGTGGTGTGACCAATAAATACTAGCCCTAGATCCATGATATGTAAAGGAGCCATCAAAGTTCAAATTCCACCATTCAAGTTCATGAGTCACTTCATCTATTACCATGATAGAATCATCCAAGAAATCAAATGTGAGTGGTTGTGGATCTATAATAGGATCCTCTATAAGCTAATCTACAATTACCTACCCCTTGATAGAATTTTAGTGTTGGTATTCAACATCAAAGTCACTCAAGATCATGACCCATTTATCCATGAATCTTTTAAGAGTTTCCTTGGATAATAAATACTATAAAAGGTCCACTTCAATAATAATAATAGTTTTATTGTTCAACATGTAGTGTCACAACTTTTGGGAAGTGAACACCATTTTTAAATAAGCCTTCTCAATAGGTGTATAATTATGCTTGTTTACTATAAGAATTCAAATCAAATAATAGACTACATGCTATTTTCCTTATTCATCATGTTGGGCCAAGAGTGTCCCCAGTGCATGTTTTGTGGCTGAAATATAATGGTTGTCTAGGTGTTGGTGGTTTCAAAACTGGTAGGTTGGCCAAGTATGCTTTGAGATTCATATATTCTTGTTGACATTTGACATCCCATTGAAAAGTGACCCCCTTATTTAATATGTGTGTGAAAGGATGACACTTATCTACCGATTGTGAAATAAACCTATGAATAGACTAAATCTTGCCCTGTAAGCTATAGAGCTATTTTAGATTAGAAGGTGGAGACATTTACATGATAGAATTGACCTTAGTATGATCCACTTTGATCCATATTTATGATACAATGAATCCTATCAATTTTCCTGAAGTGATACCAAATATGCACTTCTTAGGATTCAGACAAACCTTATATTCATAAAGTCTCTCAAATATTCTTCACAAAACATCAAGATGTCTATCATGTGTTCTCAATTTTGCTAAATATCATAAACATAATCCTTAAAAATATCATGCATTATGCCATAGAAAATGATAGTCATAGCATACTGATAGGTGGCCCTAACATTTTTCAAGCTAAAAGGCATGACTTGGTAATAGAATGTTCCCCATAGTGTGGTGAACATAATTTTGTGCTGGTCCTTTGAGGCTATCTTAATCTAATTATATCTTGAGAAGCCATCCATAAGGGACAACTCATACCCAACTGTTGAATCATTAATCATGTCAATGTTGGGTAGAGGGAAATCATCTTTAGGGCACACTTTATTAATGTCTCTAAAATCAATATATAAGTGAATACCCTATAGTTTCTTCCTACCCAGAACTATGTTTGATAGCCATTCAAAATAATCTAGTGGTTAGATGAATCCAACTCCCAATAGTTTCTCTAGCTCCATTTTTACCAAAATAACAATGCATGGATGTATATTTCATAATTTTTACTTGATTGGTTTGGCATCTGGATATACCCCAAGGTGATACATGACTAAATTAGGGTCAAGGCCTAACATATTTGAATAAGACCAAGAAAAAATGTCAATAAAATACCTTAGAATGTTGATAATATAGTCATGTTCTTCATCGATGAGGGATGCTCCTAGATAGATAATTTTGGGATCATCATAAGTTCCCAAGTTCACTTGGTGTTCTCTACGAGTATTGTAGAACCATCCTCTTAGATAGTGGGTAGTGTCTGATCTTAATTCTCTTCATTTACTCCATATTTTGGTTGTTCATCCCAAATCTTAGGATAGTGAGATGAATCAGAGTCTACCAATTTAGGTAATGGTGAATTTAAAAATACCTCTAAAAAGTCTAGAGCAAGATGCTCAAAGAATTTATCCTATTTAGTAGTGAT
Source organism: Torreya grandis (assembly GCA_037957365.1). Classification (NCBI taxonomy): domain Eukaryota; kingdom Viridiplantae; phylum Streptophyta; class Pinopsida; order Cupressales; family Taxaceae; genus Torreya; species Torreya grandis. Next base: position 325,710 of record JARHVA010007269.1, on the reverse strand, counting down.
ATTGGCACTGGCTCTAGAGTTAGGACTTGGTGGACCGTGCATTTCCTTTGGAGATGAACAAAATTCCCCATCCAAGAGTGCCCAAAACAAGTTTTCATTCAAGGGTTTGTCTTTTTATTTAATTTTTCCCTAACTAAGGAGTGCCTCAAAGAGGTTTTCAACCATAGATCTTGATGTTTTATCTTTTACATGACCAAAAAGTTTGCCTGTTCTCCAAAGTAGGTATCAAAATCCAAGGAAAAGTCAAAGCCTTACTTATGATTTCCAATTAGAAATCCATCTCTAAGGCCCATGTACTTGGTAATAGACTCTTCATTTTCAAAGTCATCCAAGGGTATGATAGAATTTTACTTGTCCTAATCTATGAGGTAAAGATAATAAATGTTAAGTGGATAATAGGCTATAATGGTCATAATAAAATTAGAGTCAAATAGGTATGTGTCAGCTAGCTCATCATAAACACTATAATGGGATGCTACATCACTACTAGGACTCTCATCATTAATTAATTCAGATGAATCACTATCAAAATACATGAGGTTACCCCTAGAAAATATAAATCTAAGACCTTGACTCATAGTAGATTTAGTAGATAATAATGGTTCTAAGATTCCTTACTCTCATGATCTTAGGCCTTTTCTTATATAATCCAAGTTATCCATAATCTAGTCAGGGATGGGGTACTTGGGATTTTGAAAACAATTAGCAAGGCTATCTGAATATAACCAATATCCTTCTATAAAGGCTTTTTAATCCTAATTTGGTGAAGTTATTGGTATAACTGCCATTGATGGTTTTTGCATGCTTTTCTTCTTTTGTCAAATAATGTTGGGCCTACAAGGGGATTCAAAAGGTTTAGGTTTACCATAAGACTTAGGAGACTTGGGTATCTTTGAAATATGAAAGGCATCTTTGAGATGGTATGTGTAAATGCCTATATCCTCAGTAATGACCTATTTTGAAAATGTTATAGGGAATAGATTGGCTAAAGTGGAAGTAAGATAACTTGGGTTGATATAATTGGACTTGGGTGGTTGTAAAACTATTTATTTATTATTATTCACTATGAATTCAAAACTAGGGTAAGATTTATAATTTCAAAATTAAACCTCTAGGTGTTTGTAATATTGGTAGTGCTATAAATTAACATGAATCATAACCTCAATTCTAGCATGGGGGAAATTGAGGCATTGGTGCAATGTCTATGGGACAACCCATACTTCATAGATCCAAGGATGACCAAGAAGTATATTATATGGAAATTTAATGTCTATGAAATGGCACAATGTATCATGGGGAATAGATCCAACAATGATTATAAAATATATAGTTCTAGAAGATTCCCTTTTGGCATTGTCATAAGCCTTAATCATGATTGTCTCAGGATGGATGTCATTGATAGTGTAACCCAATCATTGTATCAAATTGAGTGACACTATGTTTAGCCTTAAACCATTATCTATAAGGACTTGTTTGATCTTATGATTTTTGATAATGACCTCAATGTATAAGGGTTATTGTGGTTTGGATTGAGGGAAGACATATCTCTCTGATTAAATGTAATTTGTTGGTTTAGAGATAAATTTCCTACAAGTATCTGAAATTGATCAAGTTTGATATCTTTAGGAATAATGGAATACTAAAGGAAGTCATTTAATATAATTCTATGGACTTCTGACATATGAAAAATATCTAGGATATAAATTTGCATAGGGGTTTTACTTAGTTAGTCTTGAATGATATGTCTTCTCAATGAAAGAATGATAGGGTTTCGCCTTGGATGATACAGTGTTTAGATTTAGATCAGAAAGTATAATGTTCAAAGTTGGTCCAAAATTAAAATAAGGCAAAGATCCTTTAAGAGTGACTCATAAGTGTCTATTTGTGATTTCATAATCTGCAGTTGGCAAGGAGGCATTACAATTAGAATAAAAAGGCAAAGGGCCTTGGATTATAACTCATGAGTGTCTAGTTGTGATTGAATAATTTTGAGGTAGCACTAAGTCATTATAATTATAAGAGGATGGAGGTTTAGAGATAGTAACCTATGGAAAATAAGGTGCAATGGAATTACTTGAACTTGGTGTGACATTACTCAAGGAAGAGGGTGTTAAACCTATAATAAAGGGTCCAATATTTTAAGAAGCATTAGAGGGTTCATAGTTTTTAAGAGTGATGGTGTCAATGTGATTTGTAGAAATACATCGCATGGTGTTATTATAATCATAAGGCATATTTTTGTAACCCAGGTTATTAGTTTAGGCATTATGATCTTGATTATGATTATGGTGATTAGGTTTATAGCCTTGATTCTATTGACATTGGCCTTGACCTTGACCCGAATTTATCCTCTATTATAATTAACTATGTTTGGAAAATGGGTCTTTTATATATGCCCATGTCCTAATTTGTGTTTTGTGGTGACTGCTTTACTTCAATTTTACCACTTTTGATCAAGTCCTCAATAAGATGTCTTAGTTGTACACATCGATAAATGACATGGCTGATAACATGATGTAAATTACAAAACTCATCTACTTGATACCAATCAGGTTTGGGTTGATATTCTAGGAACAACTTTGGTATAGGCCACATAATCAAATTAACTATTATGAGCTTTTGAAACACTACCTCAATAAGCTCTCCCAAGTTGTTGAACACTATATACTTATTAAATGCCCTTCATGGAGGATCTCATTACAAAGAATTTGATGGGTTAGGTGAGGTTGGTTGTACATCTATAATCAGAGGAGCCTACACCATTTTCATGTGCCTAAATTTTATTACTCCATTTCCCACCATGTTCATGTTCTTATTAAGAATTTTGGTTTCTCTATAGTAGTAGTTTGAATAGGTGGTTGGGTCTGATTAGATGTTTGAACCTATGGGTAAATATTTATAAGGACCTTAGTAATGAACACCTTCTCAATTTTCACACCTTTTTTAATGATATCCTTGAACATGTTAGAATAAGTGAGTTGAAAATTATGAGCCACCTTAGGTTGTAGATTTTGTGCAAAAATATTAGCTAGCTTTTTATCTAGTAAGTTGTGTTGAACGCATCCAACTAATGCTCTCCATCACTATAAGTATGTTGTGAAGCTTTCCCCATTCCTTTGTTTTGCATTACATAAGTCAACCATTAATAACTCATGATCAATTTTTAAGAGAAATGGTTGACAAACTTATCTGATAAATCATTCTAGTTTATCATTGATTCCTTAGGAAATTTAAGGATCCAATCTAGAGCTTGTCTAGCCAAACTACATGGAAAAAAGCAAATAAAATAGACACTATTATAAGCTAACTCTTTGAAAAATACAAAAAAGGCTTGGATATGATCTTGAGGGTCACCCTTCCCTTTGTATTTATCAAATTTGGGAGCCTTGAAATGAGGTGGAAAGAGGACTTAGATAATTCTTAAGTTGAATGGATATGGGAATATTTCATCAAACTTATACTTCTTGATTTGGTTTCCTATCTCAAGCCTTGAAATTATCTCCATCAAATTCCACTCCTACATGTTTGGTGCATTGGTTGGTAGAATATAATTTTTTTGGGGTGGAATGTACCCCTAGGAGGTCTTGGTAGGGATATAAACCCTATGCCTAGTAGTTTGGTTTGGGCTTACTCTTTGATTTCATTAAGTTTGCCATTGATTCCTAGGTGGTTCATATGAAGTCCCAAGAATTTTCCATTATGTACTATATGAATTCTATAAGTTTTGGGGTGTCATTTGTTAGTTCACCAAAGTACGTGTTGGTAGAGATGAACTTGCTAAAGTGTTTTGCACAATACCCCCAATACATGATGAGTCTTTCATTCTTTACAGTTACAAAGGGGCAAAAGTCTATTGATGGTTAAAAAAAGTATGCTCCATGTCAAGTGAAATGTGTTACAAATCATCTAAAGCTTTGTTCTATTCAAGATCAACTCCAAGATCAACCATAGATATATGATCAACTTGGGTATGCTACATTTGGTTGATTGTATGTTCTTGCTCTTTAGAAGTAGTGTTGTCAATTAAAGTAGTAACTAATGAGGATTTTAGGTCTATGATAATTAGGTCTATGTATCATTGATTGAATTTCTAAATCTTGGTAATAATATTCTGATCATTTAGAGTAGACTCTAAAAGTTTTTCTTTTCCCTTATTGGAGGAATCAAGTTGAATTTTACAACATGAGTGAGAGGTTGCTCTTATTATTTCTCCTCTACTCGAACAAGTGTGTGTAATTATTCCATTATAAAATCTAGTGTAAATATTGCTCTTGATTTTATCAACCTTAAAATGGATTCATATTTGTATTTTAAAGGTTGGTGTTCATAGTAACCCTATTCAAATCCCACTATTTTTGGGATATCATCAAACATAATAGAGTGTTCTTCTCTGTCATAAAAATGCTCTTCCTCCTTATTAGGGCCAGAAGAGACCCACTATGAGTACACCTTTGTGTCATGCTTGAAGATGGTTTTTCTATGTTTTTAAAGATGTGAAATGTGGTTTAAAATGTTTAAAAGCAATTTTAGACTCTTCAACCAAATAAAGATAATGTAAAATGAGACTATAATAAAAGGAAATGATGCAATGCCACATAATTAGATTAAAAAGGTTATGGAATTATTAAACCTTAGTTGGTTGAAATTTTCAATTAGAAGAGGGTAAAATAATCTTTGGAACTTAGGGTGTAATAACACATAAAAATATAAGTTAAAAGTATGTTAATACCATAAAAATCTATGCAAAAATGTAGTGAGTTATGGCTATAGAAGCTACAAGAAGACTTTTCAGATCAAGAAGAATAAAACATGGTTTAAGAAGCTCAAGGTGTGAACTAACACAAGAACTAAAAAGCATAAAGCCAAAACTAAATGGGCAGCATAACGGTGCCACATGGCAAAGAAGGTAGAATGGTCTAAGAACTTAGAGCATGTGTGAACACAAGATGATCTAATTACATAATAAGAATGTAATGAGACAAGATTATAGATAAAATGAATTTTAATCCAATAAAAAAATCCCATCAAAGTTACTCAAACCAGGTGCAAAAGGTAAAACCAATATCATTTGGATTAGAACTTAGAAAGATAAGATTTTAAATTTGGATTAATAAAAGAAGCACTTGTAGATTTTAAAAGTGATGAACAATTCTAGACTCATATAAAAATGTAATAATGCTCTTTTGGAAATATAAACATAATTATGTGATTTGAATTTTGAACAAGGTGAAAAATGATTTGGATTTAACCAATGTAACACCTCTTTGTTTAAAAGAAATGGGTGTATAATGAGTGTTTAGTTTTTGACATGTTTTTAGTTCACAAATAAATTTTTAGACTCAAAGGATAATGTAAATAAAAAAGAATAAGAAAAACACCAAGGTGAACATCTTATCCTAAAAAAGTAACAAGGTGGCTTTGTACTTTTGAATTCCATCTATATACTCCTTATTGAGAGGCAATAAATTGTAAATCTAATAAAATTAGATGCACATTAAAAATAATGTTTTTAGGCATCCTCTTCTCTCAAGATATTGTATGATGACCCATAAATTAGAGAAACTCACCCTACATCAATAGTACTCCATGATAAGTGGGTTTATTCTAAAAACTATCATTTTTTGTATATTTTAAATGGTCCCATATGTGTGATTAACACTATGTCATAATACATCATTTAATTACACATTAACCAACTTGATATGAAAAGGTCTTGTCCTTTTCACAACCACTACATCTATCAATTAATCAATATAGTGTGATGTCCAAGTTAAACCTATATTTCAAGGTATTCTCTTACTAACAAAGCATGTTTAACTGCTCAAACAAGTGTCCTAGTAAGTCAACCTCAACATATATACCCATACTATGGAGTGGGGTTGAAATGATGTTGGAAAATGAATTCATAGGTCAATGTTTCCCTAGATAACTTGTGAGGAGGTTATAAATTCCCACCCACAAACTAAGATACATGAAAATGAAAATTGTAGGACTTTAGGGTTGTTTTGGAATCACCCAAATAACTTAGATTTTGGGGAGGGACTTAGTAACTTCCCTTCCATGCTTTAACAAAGTGAAAAAAAATAATAAATGAAGCATTTTTGGATCACCTAAGTTCCCTAAAGGGGATAGGGGAGAGCATACATTCTACACTTGTTCTATGGAATAAACATACCATAATAATAAAAAGTAAAAGCTTGTATGAGCACTTAATTAAAGTTTGAGTTCATTTTATAACACCAAAATAAGATATGAAGTGAAATTTTCTTTTAATTATTTTTAAAATTGAAACTAAGTGTCTTAACACCTAAAAAATAGAGTTTTAGAAGTAAAAACAAAGTTATATGATTTTCATGTAAGTTTGCAACTTATTGTTTTTGTTCTCTATTTTTTAAAATAGGTCAGTTCTACCATTTTGTAGAGCATTTTAATAGTTTCATAGTGTGATTCCATCATTCATTAAGATGATTTTACTAAAAGATAGAGATAAAAAAGACACTATTTTGTGATTTTGTTGATTACAGGGTGATATCACTGATTAGTAAGGCAATCTTGCCCAAATGATAAAAAATAGAGAAAATAAAAGAAACATAATAGTTACCTACAAGTTTTGGTACATGAGGATCCTACTATTCTGTTGGCAAACCCATTGTTTCATGGGTCAAACCCACCAATCTCTAGGTCAATTTCATCATTCTTTATAAAACACATAAATAGAAATAGAAAATTAAAAAATTGATTTCACCATTCATGTGGTCAATTTTGCCATTGCTCAAGTAGATTTTACCACTCCATAGGGAAAGCCCACTAATGTTTAGGTCTATTTCATAATTTTATAGGTTGAATTCACCAATTGGTCTAGACATCATAAAAATGTAAAATGAGAGAAAAAGAAGTGCAAAACAACCTCAAAAAAGGGTCTAAATGCAAAATTAGAAGGATCAAGAGATATGTCAGATGCATGGTCCCATTAGACATGCAAAAATGTAGAATATGATTATGAGACAAGGTTAGATCATGTGTTAGTCAATAAATATCCAAAATAAGCATAAAGACATAACTTATCAAGCCTATTCCCACAAGGGCCATTGCTAATGAATTTTAAGAGCTAATTAAAAAATGAATATAATGAAACCTTCCAAGTAGCATCCCTCCTCCAAGAGCTATCAATAAGCATAATTGTCCTTAGATTTGTCACTATAGGTCTTTGTCAATGAAGATGCATGAGCCTCCATCATCTCCTAGTGTATTATTGACTCAGGCTCACAAGATTTGCCAATTTGTGTGAATAGGTGAAGTTTATCTAGAGTAATTTCTACATAGTAAGTTTGTATAACTGAAGATTTTCAAAGACAATTCTACATAATAAGTTTACACAAAAAGAGATTAAAAATGGTGGCTTTGGCTCACTTATTTATATCTTTCAAAAAATGTTCAAGATAAACCATGATCGTCCATCTTAAGATCAAGATGTGTGGCCATGAACTGATTCAATCTTAGAGGACAAGCCATAACTATTCTCATTAATATTTGGAAGAATGGGGCATTGATGAGTCATGGGAGGGCTTAATTATGATATTTATCCTATTAATGGCTTATGGATGCCACCCCATTGATGATGTCATGGGATGATGTAGAGTTGAATAATGAATTTCTAGTAATTAGATTTTCAACAACTTTCATCGAATTTTTACTTAAGCTCTTGATTTGGTCTAATTTTCTTAAGTGGCTTTGATTAATTTTATGCAATTCTTTATAAATACATTGCATGATTAATCTACTTGGTTGAAAATTTCATTTTATTGAGTCATAATTTGACTAGAGTATAATTAGAAGAAGGTGTTAGTTGTATATGAGATAATACCCTATTAGGGTATTATGGACATGAAATAACACATACATGTGATGTGTGATACTAAATTAGAAGAATTTAGTGGTCCAAGATGTCATTTTGTGTGGCTAAAATTTGAATTAAAATGATTTAAGAAAAAAATAATCACATAAAATGCATTGCCCCATTCAGGGATACATTAACACATATCGACACCTGTACGTGATAAGTTTAAATGGCTTAGAGCATTTTAGTGATTTTGGTCTAGATTATGCATTGTCATAGAATATCATTTAGATTGACAATTTTAACACAATAGTGATAGGAATTGGATTTCTACAAGAGGAAGTAGAAACTGGTAGCAACCTTAACTCAAAAGAATAAGATAATTATATAATCTATGAATGTATCATGTAGCATATAGAAGAAACATGTCTAGATAGATATATCATCAAAATATGTATAATATAATCACATCAAGGCCTAAGATGCATGATACAGATCATGGCAATGTTTAAATTGTAACCATATAAGCTCAACAAGCAATCAAGCACACACAAAAGAACAATCAAAAGCAAATCAAATGATAATGGTTCAAGGAGGCCTCACACATGGTGCAAGTTCAAATTCCAAATAATCAAAGGTACATGACTTAGTCAAATGTCCACAAAGCAAGCAATGACATATTCAGATGTCCATATAATAACTAATGACATATTTAAATATAAAATTATGGGAACTAAGGCATGAGGCCATAAATAATGGAGCATATTCAAATACTCAAACAAGAAAGATAATAATAAGCAAGTCAAGATGCTTAAGGAAGTGCATAAATTAAAAGCATGGAACATAATCAAACAATATAACCATATTGTATTAATCCCTATATATATTTATTAGCAAAAAATGTTAAGTAAATAGCATATCAAGTATATAGTAAAAGATATAAGCATGGACAAAGATGTTTAAGTATATAAGCTCAAACATGATAATGGAAAATGATCATAAAATGATATAACATGGATGTATCATGATCAAAGAAGTAGATGCCCCTAATGTCCATATGACATGAGTAGAGGGAAAGACCAACTATAAACACTATTTCTAAATTATATAGAACTTAAGTCTTATACACTTGGCAAATACATATCATGGATGTACCTTTAGCTTTTAGACCTTATCATTATTGAAAGGCTCACATACACTATCTCATTGTGCCTAAGCATATTGCTTATCTCTTAGTCTGATCAATATCATTCAGATGACTTATACCTTCTATCATACCCAAAATTATACAAACTTGTTTATCTTATGTCTTTGCAAGTTCTTTACCTGTGCCTATGTTACAACTTTCTAGACACTTACATCCTTGTCAAATGCCTACATCGATGCTATTGTCCTATTCCAATTCAGGTGTATAGTGCCCTAAAGTCAGCCAATTTACAAATGAAATGTATTCTTATGGTTGACCTAAATGATTTAATATGAGTTATTATTCAAAAGTATTGGTGTTTTAATATTTTAGGCTTTTACTTGATGTAAATCATATGTTAGGTTAAATGGCTAAGTTGTCTAAATCAATGAAATAATATGCATTAAATAACCACTAATTTTTTACAAAATTTAACTTGCTTTAACTTTCTAAAAATAGTAATAAATATGTGCAAATAGAGACTTATTTGGAAAATAACTATCGTAAAAGATCTAGGTGCTAAAAATTGGGTTATAGATAGGTTTGAGTGTCATCAATAAGATCCCTGAGTCAAATCCTCTCCTAGATAATAGTTCCCTAATTAGATAGTAGCACCATGTAGATATAGTGTCTTGAAAATGGCACTAGTCTCCTCTTTACTTGACTATTACAAGATTCTGGGTGCACTTATCCCTATGTTTCTAGGTTATTTTAATCACCTAAAAGTGGTAATTGTATACTAAGAGTGTCTCTTGAGTTAACCCATCCCTAGACTAGCCATAGACTTATCCATGAGCATTATACTTACATTTTCAGTCATTCAATAGACCATAGTCACCTACCAGCAGTCAAGACACAGTCCAAAAATTTTCATCTCTAACCCCAATCCAAATTGCTTATAAGTCTACCAAAAGGACATTAGTGCCATATTTGGGACACTATAGACACATGACATTAGTGACCCCAACTAGGTACTAATATCCTTAGCCCTAACTCTTCCCAATAGATAGTTTTTCAAATGTATGCCCCTCCTAAGGTTGACCTAAGCTCATTTTCTTATTTGTATAAGTAAAAGAAACCTATAAATACAAATCTAATCTACCTTTATTCACAATATGGAAAATAGATGCAAAATCTATTCAAACCAAAGACAAAGTTGTGCAAAATTAAGGTACATTATTCTTGTTCTTCCCTACTTTCTGCATACTACCATCTACAACAACCCTAAGTCCAATTTTAAAGTATTTCAAAGCTTAAGCACATTCAAGGCATCCAAGTCCACTTTCATTCTAGCATTCACTTTCACATACATAAATAACTAGGTGAGATAACTACATTAAACTTGATCCCTCTTTAGAGTATTGGTATATGGGCAACTCTCTACACACTAGGGTATTGAAGATGTCCAATCCATTCTACTAACACATTAATTATTTCTCATATCAGACTTGATAATATAAATAGGGGTTGCACATGAAATAAATCTTTTCAAGTATGATATATAGCTACAGGCTTCAATCACATAGGAATAAAACATACAAACACAGGCACATGTACTTCCTAAAAATAGGAATAGTCCTATAAAAGGGACATTAAAACCACATTGAGGACACTAAACATATATGTAACTAATATCCAAATTGGGCACTACTATCCAATGAATAAATGAATATGGGAATCTTATTGATGACACAAACTACTGCTTAGATCTAAAATTCTAGATCTTGGATCATCCATGATAGTCAATTTTCAGCTAAGTCTCTTTTTATCCTAATTTATTATTATTATTGGAAAGTCAAAGGTCATAAAAAATTAATATATTAATTATTATAATTCATTTATCTGATTTAGGAATCTCATCCCTTTAACCAAACATAAGTAATTACTTGTGTAAAACCCTAAAATGTTAAATCATTTGGTGAACCTGTCTTACCTTGAATATTATTTCAAACCCTAGCTTGCATTAATTTAAATTTTGTGAAATAAATTTAGGGATTCTTACTTTTAATTTTACTTAGACAACCTATCTAATTAAAATAAATTCTACATTGGGGTTTCAGTTTATTTTACATCTAGATTAAATTGTTGGAAAGAAACCCTAGATTCAAAAACCCTAACCCTAAACACACTTAGGGTTTGCATCCTTTTCTATTTATACTCAAATTTTATTTTTAAAACTCATATTTTAGATTCACATATCTTTTAATTCGTATCATCATGATAATAATGATAGAATAAATAAATTACTTTTTATTACAAAGTTTCATACTTTCATTTGCATGCTTATTCCCTTTAATTTGAAATGAACTAAGAAAAGACATCAATACATGTATAGATGATGATTACTATCAAATATAATATTCATCATATTCCATAACATTTTATATTTATTCTATGTGAAAAATAATTAAGACATTATTTTTTAATCTCATAGACATGCATACATGATGTTTCAAATCAGCTCAAATATCTTTCATGTTGCATTCTTTCTATAACATGTTATCTTTCTTCTATGTGTAAAATAATTAAGACATTAATCTTTAATCACATAGACATATGCATACATTGTGTTTTAAATCAACTAATATACCTTTCATGTTACATTATTTCTTTTGTATGTTATCTTTTTCCTAGATGGAATTCAATTAACAAAAAAACCCATACACACATAGAGGATTTAACACATAAACTAACCATTATGTTTCAAGTTTTAATGTCATATCTTATGCATAGGAAAAAATATCATTCTCCTTCTCATATCCATGAGGGTGATATCTAATTTACCTCTAACCAGGGCCATGCTATCATTCCTCCACGAGATGATGTAACCTATAACAATGTCACTAATCCCCCTACTTAGCCTATTCACACTTATTCCCTATAGGGTGTGTGTCTACATGTTAAAAAAACAACAACCAAGGTTTGCACTTGTGAGACTCTACATGATCAAATTATCAGTATGACCAAAATTATTATAGGTTTATAAAATCAAAATCAACTATTACATGAAAATATTACAACATTGGAAAATCAATTTACAAGATAAAGGCCTCTAGGGCACAATAGTGTAAATCATGTTTATACATATTCAACTAGTTAATTTGTGGCAAATAATGTTACATATCAGAACCCAACATCACAAAAAAGTATATATATAATTAGTGATTCAAAAAGAATTCAAAGGTCAAATAAGAGTTTAAGTAAGATACAAAGGGAAATGATTAAATCTAAATTTATCGACCTACCTCCTACAACCAATGAGGGGATCCAAATATTTTTGTGCATATCATAGATTACATGGGCACCACACCAATTCATGTTTATAATTGAAAATGAAAATAAAATAGATCATGGATACAAACGACCCACATAATGACACTTCATTCAAACAACATATACTGGCACATCTACAAATTCAAAAAGGGTCGAATTCTAAAATAATATGAAAATGGTTACCAAAGCATAACTCAGAATAACAAAAGGTTCCAAAATCACAATCATATAAAGAAATAATACAATAAACATAGATAAATCAAACAAATCTACCTCTCTAAAGGTAGGCTCAACATTCAATATGGTATAAATTTGGTCAAAAGTATCTACGACAATATGCTTATCATGGTCAAGGTTTGGGCAAACAGGCCCAAGGCATCACTTCTCCTATTTTATCAGTTGATAATAGTGGTCAACAAGGTTTGGGGTTTATTGAAAATCCTAAGGCACATCGGTCATAGATACAATTTGTCAAGGCAAAACATCTAAAAACACAAGAAATATTACAAAAAGAGCAAGATATTTAGCTACAAAGTCAAAATCATGCTCATCCAACAAGCATTCTCAAATAGGGTTTTCTAGAAAAGGAACCTCCATAGCATAGTATATCTATGATAAACATAGTTTCAAAAGAAAAAATAACAATCAATCTTCCAAGGCATAATTTAAAAAGGCCAACTCCATAGTATTAGTTAGTTCCCTCAAGCACACTAGGTTATTATGATTCTAATATGGAATAATATTATGATTCTGATGAGGAACAATACTCAAATTCATACTGCAATAAAATTCAACTACATCATAGCAATAACACTACATGAGAGATTATCATTCCTATATTTAACATAGGCCATGGTGATAGTGAGTCTCCCATGAGACTCGTTGGTTAGTATGGTTCCTAATCTTGTACATACTTCATTATTTCTCTCACTCCTTGTACATAGTTTATTTTCATTCGCTTGTACATAACTTATACTCATAAAACATAAAAAAATGTAATATGTCAAAATACAAAAACATTCAAATATTTCCAAAATATAAAATTTTATAGATTGTATGCATTGCTATGTTTGCATTTCTACTACTTATCATATATTGCATATTTCTAGCTATCCAAGTATAGTTAGTTTTATCATACACATATGCTTCACTTGTTCTTATCAAGTGTTTGAAGATTATAGATAGGAGTCTGGTCCACTACACCAATCTAGACCAACTATCATCTACCCATTAAGGGTATTTACATCGATCTAGGTTTATACATTTGATACATCTACCCACTTGGGGGCATCTCATACATAGTTGCTATTACCAAGTTTTATCTTTACATATTATACATCCTAGTTTATGCATTGATTTATCTTGATATTAATCATTCCTATTCATTGCTTACATTATTATAGCTATCACTAGTTAGACTTAGTATATATTCATCTTAGCATCTACATAGATTTATAATACATAGTTATATATGCTTTCATTTCTAGTTCCTACATTAGACTTGATTGTGTTCTTATGTTTTTTCCATCTTTGAGGGTAATTCAATATACCATTGTTCTTTGGCTTCTATGCCACTTCTTTATTTGTATGCCTAAGAAATGTGCCCATGTCCCTTACATGTGTTATTTCATGCTTATATATGTATACATTTGAATATGTCCTTCTATGTGGCTCTACACTAAATTGTTTATTATTTGCGATGTGGACATTTGAATATGTCCTCGTATGTCTTCATTATCATGTTTAGTGACATGTGCCCATATCTCTTATATTGTTGCCCCATGGCCTATGTTTTACATGCCTCATGTGCTTGTATGTTTTCTTCCTTGTATGCTTTTACACTATGACACTTATATTTGCTTGTTATACACACACTAGTTCTTGATGCCATGGGATATCTCATGCATCTACTATCCTACTTGGGTGTCATGATGGACATCATGCCCCATTCCCTTGGGTAGTTAATTATGTTATTATACACTGATTACATCTATAGTGACACCCTTATGTAATGCTAGATTACAACACACATCTAATATTTCCTACTTATGCTTAGATACATTTACATTTTGATGTTATGCTTTATATATTATATTGGAATATCATACACATGATTTAGCTAACACATTTTGTAGAGATACTTATTTAGAGGGTAGTTTTTACATAGGTTTCATAACTACCCTTAAAAGAGGGGGAATTTATAGGGGTTTATCATATATATTAGGATCTTACATTTATTTTCATAGATACATTTCAACATATAGGCTTAGTTTCAAAAATTAGACTTAGGATAGACACATAATAGAATAGAGACTCAACAATTAATTTAGATCACATAGAAATTAGACAAGGTAGTCATTAACACCCAAATTGGGACACTAGCACCATATGGTGCTACTATCCACTATAGGGCATTATTGTCTAGTAGCTCCATCTTTGAGACAATATAGATCATTTAGGCCAGTACACTAGGTATAATACATATTTACATAGATATAGTCATAGGTTTGGGAGTTATGTTCATATTTAGCTCTGATTCAGTCATTTTAATTCAGATTCATATCAATTACTCAAATTTGAGGGCATCATGTGTGTCATGATCACTCATACATTTAAATTAATTACATAAGTTTAGATATTACATACTAGATTTAGATTTAGTATACTCAGATACCAAATTGGGGGTATGTGTATGACACATAGTTTTCATATACTTAGCTTTAGATAGGTTGATCAAATAGAATGGAAAAATCCATGTCATTATCTATGCTATATACACTTGCTATCATATTCTTAGTTATTAATAGATTCATGCCTTACTCTATTTGTAGTGTTTGGCATTCCCAAGTGGTCCAAAGCCACCTAATATACCCAAGTGGCTGTGGAGTTGAATACATAGTTAGATTACTCAGTTAGATAATTTCAACACTTTATGTAGTACAATTACAAATGCATATACTTCACATAAGGGAAAATAAAGGAGTCATGGCATAATTGAGTTCTTGAGCCACCTACATGATAGGGTTTGACACACTTATAGTCTTATCCAAGCTATTAACAGAGATTAGGATCCAACAAGTATTGGTGGGTAATGATGGAGTCAAAACTAGATTGAGTTCTTGAGCCACCCATATGAGGATTAAAGAAGCTATCAACGCAATTCAAGATATTCAATGATATTATCACTACACACATTCACACACATAGGTTGTCACTAGGTTAATTCATTGGTTCATGTACCCAACAAGGTATATTTATTCTTTTCCTCTCTCTTTACTCATCTTTACTTAGTTATTTCATTTTAGCATAGTCTTTTACTTTTGATCATATCTTAAGTAAAGACTTATTTTTGCATGTTTAATTATAGGGCATTACTTTGAATCATGTTCCACATACACAGACCTAGATTCACATATTCAAACTTAGCTACACAGGCTTCACTTCCAAGGTAAGTCCAAGTATGCTTCTTTTTCATTTATACTAGTCATTTCACTTTACTAAATTACTAGCATATATGGGGGAAACATATAATCACCTAAAAGTGGTAATTAGATGATAAGAGTGTTGCTTGAGTCAACCCATTCATAGGCTAGCTATATACCTATCCTTTAACATTAGACTTATATTTATAGTCATTCAACAAACCACAGTCACCTACCACTAGTAAAGACATAGTCCTAGAATAGTCATTTCTAATCCCAATCCAAATTGCTTAGCAGTCTGTCAAAAGGACATTGGAACTATATTTGGGACACCACAACCACTGGCTCTAGTGTACCCAATTGGGTGCTATTGTTCTTAGCCCCATATCTTCCCAATGAATAGTTTTTAAATTATGTGCCCCTCCTAAGGTTGGTTAAAGCTCATTTTCTTATCCACACAAGTAATAGAACCCTATAAATACAAGTCTAATCTACCTTTATTCACAAGATAAAAAATATATGCAAAAGATATTAAACCAAAGACAAAGTACAATACATAACTACAAGTATGAACTTTGTCAAATAAGGGAACTATGATCAAGATTCCCAAGTACAATACATAACTATAATCTTTGGTCATGCAAGAACAAAACATACAAACATAGGTGAAAGTGCTCCTTGAAAATAGGAATAGTCCCACAAAGGGGACATTAACACCACATTGAGGACACTACACATGGATGACACTACTATCTAAACTAGGTAATACTATCAAATGAATAGAGGAATATCAAAATCTTATTGATGACATATAATACTATATAGATCTCAAATTCTAGAATCCAGATCATCCACAACAGTTAGTTTTTAGCTAAGTCTCTTTTTATCCCAATTTATTACTATTATTAGAAAGTCAAAATAATTCAAAGGTCATAACAAATCTATAGCTTAATTATTGAAATTTATTTTATTGATTTATGCATCTTATCCCTTTAACCAAACATATGTAATTACTTGTGTACAACCCTAAAAAGTTAAATCAGTTCTATTCTTACACACATGGTGTTTGTAACTTTATTTTGTGCCTATAGTAGTTGATTTATGTTACAAAATCTAATCCTCCTTGTAAGTATGGTATGAGCTAAAAATGTGTGTTTATTAGTAGGATAGGCTGGACATCCTTAACACCCCACTATGAAGAGAGTTGCCTACATACCAATACTATGAGGAGGGATCAATCCTAATGTAGTTCTCACGCCTACTGTTTGGTGCAATTGCAAGTGAATGTTAGAATGATAGTGGTATTGAATGTATTGAGTGTGTTTGAGATTGGAAATCCTTAAAATCTAGGATTAGGGTAGTTGTATATGGTCATATGTAAAATTAGGGTAAAATAAGGATTAATAACCTTAATTTTTCTTAATTTATTTCTTGTTTAAATAGTCTCTTTGCATCTATTTTCCATATTTTGGATATAGGTCTAAGATTTTTATATTTATAGTGTTTCATAGAATGTACGAATAATAAAATATTCTTAGGCTAACCTTAGGAGGGTTATATGTTTGAAAATATATCTGTTCAAGAGACTTAGGTCAAGGGACATTAGTGTCATGTTGGGGACACTAGCACCATGTGGATCTAGTGTCCTTATTGTGGGATTAGTGTCGCATTGGTAGGATGCTAGGCACGAAGGGATAGGATCTAGGAATGCAAGTTTGAGATTGTGTTTTGGCTAATTAGAGATATTTATGGTCTGCATAATGGCTATAAAAGTGTGATAAAGGCTCTAAGATAGGTCTAGGGCTAAGATAGGAATATGTTGTCTCAAATGACACCCTTAACATCTAAATACCACTTTTAGGTGATTACATTTGCCCCTCCTTTTATGATAAAAATGTATCAAAGAAAAATGACTAGTATAAAGGATAAAGAAGCATACTTGGACTTACCTAGGAAGTGAAGCCCATGTAACTGAGTCTGAGGATGTGAATCTGGGTCTATGTATGTGAAACATGATCTAAATCATGACCTATAATGAAACATGCCTAAATCAATCCTTAATTAAGAAATATAAAAAAACAAAAGACTACGGTGAATAAAGTAGCTGAGTGAAGTTGAGTAAAGAGATAGGAAAGAGAAAAGGAATGAATACACCTCATTAGGTACACAAACTAATGCATGAATCTGATGACAACCTGTATGTGTGCATGTATATATTGATAAAATTATTGAATCATTTGGATTGAGATGATAGTTTTCTTAATCCTCATATGTGGGTGTCTCAAGAACTAAATCTATTTTGGACTCCATCATTACCCACCCCTACTTGGTGGATTATAATTGTGTCTAACCCTCTCATGTGGGTGGCTCAAGAACTCAAGTAGGCTATGAATCCATCATTGCCCACCTATGTGTAGTATATGCATCTAAAATTAAATATCATAAAGTGATAAAAATGTCTAACTAGGTATATCTAACAATGTATATTGGCTTTGAAACCACTCAGGTACATTAGGTAGATCTAGGCCACTCGAGAATGCCAACCACTATAGATGGAGTAAGGCATGAAATTGGTGATAACCTAGAATATGATATAGAGTATATACAACATATAAATGACATGGATTTTTTTATTCCATCTAATCAACCTTCATGTAACTGATCATATGGAAACTATGTGCCATACACATGCTCCCATTCTGATATCTGAGTATATTGATTTTGAACTGAGTGTGTAATAATTATATTTATGTATTTGAACTAAATTTAGGGATGATCATGCCATGTATGATGCCCCTAATATGAGTGATTGATATGAATCTAAGTTGAACTAGTGTGAATATGAGCTAAATATGAGCATAATTATCAAACCTATAGCTGTATCTATGCAAATATGTATTGTACCTAGTATATTATTTTGGATAATCTAATCTACCCTAAAATTGGGGCTACTAAAAAATTATGCCATATCTTGGACAATAGTTCCATGTGGTACTAGTATCCTAATCTAGGTGCTAATGTTTATCTAGTCTAAAATATACATGACTAAACTAGTTTTTAAGTCCCTATTTTTTTCTTGTATGTTACCTATGTCTGATTTCCTAAAATTGAGCCTGTGTGCTAAAAATGATCTATGAATGCAATGTAGGAACCTGATCTCTATGAAAAAACCTTATCAATGCCCCATTTTTGAGGGGAGTTGTTGATCTATGTAAGAACTATCTTCAAAATAAATATCTATACAAAATGTCTTAGCTAGAGCATATATGATGACTATGTGATAATCCAATACAATGTGTAAATATAACATTTGAATGTAAAAAAAATTGAGCATAAGTATGTAGTGTAAGATGTATGTTGTATCTAACATTACATAAGGGTGCCAAATAGATGTAATCAATGTTTATAATGGAAAATTTGAGTAGCTACCTAGGGGAATGGGGAATGATGCCCATCATGACACATAAGTAAGAAGGGTATATGCAGGAGGTCCCTCATGACATAAAAAATTGGTATGTGTACAACAAAATAAAAGTGTCATGGTGATGATGCATACAAGAAAGCATACATACAAAACACATGAGGCATGAAAAATAGGCTAAGGGGATATAATACAAGGGACATGGACACATGTCACTAAATCTAAGAATATAAACATACAAGGACATGATCAAATGTCCACATACATAAGTAACAAGCAACTTGGCTTAGAGCCACATAGAAGGACATGTTCAAATGTCTACATATATAATCAGGAAAGCACACATAATAGACATGGGCACATGTCTAAGGCATACATGAATATAAGTGGCATAGATCCCAAGAATAATGGCATATTCACATGCCCTCAAATAAAAGAAGCATAGGAAAACACAATCAAGCCTAAACTAGGAAATCTAGAAATGAAAGTATGTATGAATGTAGTATAAACTTGTGTAAATGTTGGATGTTTATATGCTGAGTCTAACGAGTAATAGTTGGTAAATAATTTGAGTATGAATGATAGTGATCAATATCAAGATATATAAATGCTTAAAATAGAATGTAAATAATGTAAATATATAACTTGGTAGTAGAAATTATGTATGAGGTGTCCTCAAGTGGGTAGATGTATCAAATGAATAAACTAGTATCAATGTATATGCCCCCAATGGGTATATGATAGCAAGTATAGATTAGTGTAGTGGACCTGAGTCTTATATGTAGTCTATAAGCACTCAGTAAGAATAAGTGAAGCATATATGTATGATAAAACAAATTATACTAATATAGCTAACATATGTAATGTTTGACAAATAGAATAAATGTAAATATATAAATGCATACAATCTATAAATTTTGTGTTTTTTGAGTAATATTTGAATGTTTTTATGTTTTGACATGTTATATTATTTTTGTGTTTTCTTGATATAAGCTATATATAAGGAAATGAAAATAAACTATGTACACGGAGCAATAAAGAAGGAAGTATATACAAGAGGGTAGGAACCATACTAACCAATGAGTCTCATGGGAGACTCACTATCACCATGAACTTTGTCAAATAAGGGAACTATGATCATGTGTGCTATGTGAAAGAGCAATTTTGATCCCATAATCTACTATGAAGAGTAATTTGTGTCTATATCTACCTATGTAATGGTTCTATGAAAGTGTGGAATTGACTATGATGCCCTATGAATAGTAGAGGTCTTAAGAACCCATATGGTAGAAGTTGTAGGTGACATAGGTGCTCTATGGTGAGAGCCTTGAGAGCCCAATTATAATGATATTGGCATAAACTAAGTGGAGGAAGGTCCTATATAATCTATGACATATTTTTGATGTATGGGTGTCTCCAATAATGGTCTTCATGGGAGAGTATGTATACATGTTGATACCATAGGAATAGACCTTGCCTACACTAGTGTCTCTACTAAACTCTATGATGTATGCATAATAACTATACTATAAATTATAATTAATAACTATGTAATATCTGGTAACAATGCTAGCACTATAATTGGTGTTTGTGTTAGAACTGTAATGGGTGACTGTGCTAGAACTGCCTATGGGATTGCTAGAGGATACTCATATGGGAGACCTTCAAATTTGACCAAATAATTTTCATGTATGGACTTCAAGCATTTGTGTACTATAGATGGGATGGATTAGAGTTGTTATAACCATCACCTACCCAATAATATATCAAACACACCTACAATAATTATTACTAGGAATTGAGTGGGTATATGTGTTGGTCTAACATGTAATGGAAGCAAAATCTCCTTGATGGAGTTCTGAATGTGACCACTAAAACCACTAATGACTATGTCTATGGGGAATATATCCTAATTTGAGTACCCCAAATTTTACATAAGTATCATAGTACACATGTTTATGCTTAACCCATTGTCACTAATAACACTTTGGATAGGATGATGATCTATGTATGCTCATATAAAGAGTGTATGCAAATCTATACCATCATTGATAATCTCTTACTATAAGAATGTGATGAGTGGTCTAGGTGGCACTGTCTTATGGTGCATATTGATAATGTTATGTAATGGATGTGCCTCTTTTATAATAGTATGATATGAAGTTGGTAGTGGATGTGCCTGATATGTGTAGTGAACACTTGATGTGCCCCCTACCTCATTCATTATGTGATTTTGAAATAGATCTGAGAATATATTTAGTGACTTAGCTTCTATTTGATGTGCTTTTGATGCCTTTATGGGTGTGCCCACATCAATAATAATAGCCTCAATTAGATCTTGTATCTTATACTTTAGGCTTATGCATCTATTTTTTGTATGGCCTAGTTCCCTATGATACTCACAAAATAAATTAGAAACATATTTTTCTGGAAGAGGTATGCCATATAAACATCTTTAATGGTAAGGAGATATATGCCATTGCATTCTAAGAGCTGATGTAAAACTTGTGTTGGTGAGTTTGGATGGTTAGTGAAGACTCGATGCTGAAGAGCAAATAAAACCAATATGGGAGATGGATCAAAAGCTATGTTGACTATGGCCTCTTGATCACTATTGTTCTTAGAGGCCCTTACCTTGTATGAATGTTTATTTGAACTCTTAATAGTTGATTCTAATCCATTGGTATATTTAAGTTTACCTATTGATAAGAGTTTGACCTCTCTTTATTTGAATGTGTGGCATAAATTTGTAAATGTAGGAAACTTATTGAACAAGATAGCTTCATGTAATGCTGGTAAGAGACTTTTATTAAATATGTCCTAAAGCTCTCTATCTACCATGGGGTTGGTAAATTTGGGTAATATAGTCTTATATCTTAAGACATAATTTACATTAGGCTCATTTGAATTTTTTTCATTTGTGCCACTTATGCATATGATATCTTGTCACTAATGCTAATGGAGAAATGTGCTAAAAACATGTCATCCAAAGGATTAAATGAATTATATATTGATTTGGTAAATCATAAAACCATTGTAGGGCATAATCCTTTAAATTTCATGGAAACAACTTCATGAGAGGCCAATAATTGGACATGTAGTATAAACATGTTATGTGAAAAGCTCTGAGATGATGCTTTGGGTTACCCTTGCCATAATATAATGTAAGCTTAGGTGGTATGAAATTTTATGGCAAGGGACTTGCCACTATGTGATGTGCCAAAGGTGTATGTTATAAAATATTAGAATCTAAGGTATGTGATGGCTTAGTGGCTCCCTTATTAAGATGTAACACCTTATAATGTAGAGTATGAATCATTTGCATAAGGGATTGTACATCTAGAGTGAAAAAACTAGCCACAAGAGGTGTATCTATCACTTCAGGTTGTTGAATTACAATTTTAGGTTGTACTAGTTGGGTTCGTTGAGTTGGCCCCACTGTAGGTGTAACAACATTATTGATTGAGGGAGTTAAAGATTGACTATTATTTTTTTTATTCTTGATTTTAAATATGGCTTATAGGATTTGTGCATGATCAAGGGGTTGTTCCCAAATTCTATTATTGAAGACCTATAATATCTCATTTTCATTGATAATTATGTCATCATTGTTAAGTGGAGGTAGAGTGTCCTAAATTTTAATGTGTATGTCATCTTGCTCTTAGTTGTATTATTCATCTTTGGATGCATTATCATTAAATTCCATATAATCAAGGTGTTAAAGATGCATACATAGAGTTATGATAAGTCTCTTATCCATGTTATAGGCTTAGATAGTAGGAATCTGAATATGCTCTATAGGATTACCACCTAGTCCAAAACTTCTTCTTAATGGAGGAGAGATAAATTTTTTAGATGGAATATAGTAAAAAAATTTGAATAGAGATTCTAAAATATAATATATGAAATATAAAAAATTTAAAGCAGTGAATGAAAATAGGAAAAAAAGGATACAAACCCTAAGGGCATCAAGGGTTAAGGTTTTTAAATTAGCGTTGCTTTGTAAAAATTTAAATTATATTTAAATAAATAAAACCATAATGTGAGACTAATTTAATGAGCCATGTTATGCCAAAAAATTAGAAAAATAAAGGTATATAACCCTAATTTAGTGTACAAAAATTTAGAGAATTGAAACTAGGGTTTTTTTTAGCAATATTCAAAGTATGTCAGGTTCACCAAATGTTTTATAATTTTAGGGTTTTACTTGATGTAAATTTTATGTTAGATTAAAAGGTGAAGTTGTCTAAATCAAGGAAATAATATACAATAAATAACCATTAATTTGTTATAAATTTTGACTTTCTTTGACTTTCTAAAAATAGTAATAAACATGTGCAAATAAAGACTTATCTAGAAAATAACTATCATGAAAGATCTAGGTGTTGAAAACTAGGTTACAAATAGGTATGAGTGTCATCAATAGGATACCTAAGTCAGATCCTCTCCTGAATAGTAGCACCCTACTTAGATAGTAGCACCATGTGGCTCTAGTGTCTTGAAAATGATGCTAGTGTCCTCTTTATAGGGTTATTCCTAAATTATGGGTGTACCTACACCTATATTTTTAGGTTCTATTCCTACACACATGAAGTTTGAAACTCTATTTTATGTTTTTAGTAGTTAAATTTATATTGTAAACCCTAATCCTCCTTAAAATTATGGAAAGAGCTAAAAATGTGTGTTCATTAGTAAGATAGGCTAGACATCCTCAACACTCCACCTCCACTATGAAGAGTTGCATACATACCAATACTCTGAGGAGGGATTAATCCTAATGTAGTTCTCCCACATAGTACTTGGTGAAAGTATAAGTGAATGCTAGAATTATAGTGGTATTGAATGCCTTGAGTGTACTTGAGATTGGAAATATTTGAAATCCAGGCTTAAGGTAATTGTAGATAGTAGTATACAAAAGTAGGCCAGAATAGGGATTAATAATCTTGATTTTTCTTGACTTGTTTCTTATTTGAATAGGCTCTTTGCATCTATTTTACATCTTCTAGATATAGGTCTAAGGTTCTTGTATTTATAGTATTCCATAGTTTATATAAATAATAAAATATTCTTAAGTCAACCTTAGGAGGGTCATATACTTGAAAATATATATGTTCAAGAGAGTTATGGCAAGGGACACTAGTGCCATATGTATCTAGTGTCCTTAATGTGGTACTAGTGTCTAGGTGGTAGGCTGTTGGGAATGAAGGGATAGGATATGGGAGTGTAAGTCTAAGACTATGTTTTGGATGATTGGAGATGTCTGTGGTTCACACAATGGATAAAAAAATGTGATAAAGGATATAAAATAGGTCTAGGGCTAAGTTAAGAATAGGTTATCTCAATCAACACTCTTAACATCCAAATGCCACTTTTAGGTGATTCTAATTGGTATATATGCATGATCAATCCTCATTCATTTTTCACCTAGTAACTTATTACCTCTCATAAGGTAACTTACAAAAGACATTCAATCAAGTACCCAAGTGAGAAAAAGATTCCCTATTTTTCCATATTTCCATATCAATCATAGGGACAACACATCTACAAGTTTTAAGTACTAAAGGAGCATCCCACAAGCCACATTTTCCAAGTTAAAAGCTAGGTCACCCTATGCAATTTCTTATCACACATTGCATCTTATCAGACATTGCATCCTTATACACACACAAGCCAACACATAGGGGAGAACTACATATAATTCTTAGGCCCTATTTAGGTCCTCAAGCTAAAAAAATTCAAAAGCATTTGTGCCAACTAGATCTTATAATTACATTATTTATGGGTGGTGCTTACTTTTGGAATAACCATCTTGATCTTGTACAAATAAAAACTACTTGAAATGTAAGACATTTTCAACGTCTTAGATTTGGTCTAAAAGACTTAAAAAATAAAGGAGGTTGGAAAAAATCCTTGGGAAATAACACAATACCAATTTATTATGATCCTACAGTGGTTCAAATATGGGGTTGGGTTATGCTAAAAAAATTTCCATATTGATTTATATTGGGCACTATTTGGTTATATCAAATGCAAGCTAAAATTGACTAACATTGGTAAGGTATATATTTTTCTCATAAAGGAAAATTGATCCATATTCCAAATGATAGCATTATTTCTTCTACTGCACATACAAATCATGATGAGGAACATGTTATACACCATTTACACTTATCCAACCATGATTCAAATAATATAAAAGTTCCAACTTAAGGTTTCAAGGTGTAAATTTAATCAATTTAAAAAACTTCAAAAAATATAAATATTTTCAACATTTACATGTTAAATTAGCTCCTTGGCATATATATTGTTGGTAGATAATGAATCATTTATTTCTATATACACACGTTTCTTGCATCTTTCGAGTGTGATTCAAGGATACACAAATACATGATCTATGCACTTTAAGATGTTGGGCCTTCCCTCTACTCATTTTATGTGGAAATTTGGGGCATCTACTTCTTTTATCACAATAAATTTAGGGTCTATTATTCTATGACCACTTTACATTATCATGTTTGATCTTATGTACTTATGTGTGCCTTTATCCATGCTTATATCTTTCACAATGTACTTGATATGCTATGTACTTAATGTTTTTTGATAACACATATTAGCCATGGCTAGTATGTTATGCTGGTTATTTATTAACTATGTTTTCCTTTTTTCACTTCCTTGAGTGTGTTCCTTGCTTTCTAATGTCATGAATTATATTACTTATTTGAGCATTTGAATATGCTCTATTAATTGTGGCCCCATGCCTATGTTTGCCTATTGTGACATTTGTATATGTCATGGTTTATTGTATATTGACATATAAATATGTCATTTCTTACTTTATGGACATTTGATTAAGTCATGTCCTTAATATTGTGCAACATTTGAACATGACCCTTGTTTGCGATCTCCTTGGACCATTATATTTTGATTTACTCTTGAGTGCTCTTGTGTGTTTGTTTAATTACTTATTAAGTTTGCACCATTACTATATAGACATTGTCATGAATAAAATCATGCATCTTAGGACTTGATGTGATCACATTATGTATGCTTCAATGATATATCTACCTAGACATGTTCCTTCTATATGATACATGGTTCATACACAAATTATATAGTTATCTTATCCTTTTGAGGTAAGGTGACTAGCAATTTATACTTCCCCTCACCTCAAAAGTTGGTGGGGGGGGGAATATTAGTGGGGGAATGCCATAGAGGCATGGATTCCAAATTTTTCATAGTGTACCAATTTTAGTTTCATATATATAGTGGGGGAATGTTATGAAAACTTGTTCTCTGCACTAACATAGTTTGTAAATTGGTCAAATTACACAATTATATGATTTAGATACATAGTTGTGATAAAATTCTATACATTGGTACCAATAATATACTTAGGTTTCAAAATGTGACATATATGAGATGCATATGCTATTAAAAAGGCACCTAAAATGTAAAAATCAAATCAACTTTCATATTTCAAACACTTCTATAGACTTTCGCTCACTAGGTTGGATTGTTATAAACTATATTGAGCCAATTTACTATAGTAGTTGGTTCACTTTTTGGTATGGTTGGATGATTAAATCACTAATTATTTATAAGTTTATAGTTTGGACATGATTACATCATCCAACCTCACCAAATTTATAGTACGAGTTGACTTTGTTCACTCACACTCACTAGGTTATAAGTATGATTAGGTTTTACGATTGAGTTAATATCAATTATCAGGTGGTAACTCATATTTTGTATAAGTTTGGGGGAATGTGTCCTCTAATATTTTTCTATTTATGCAATTTATATATTTATGTTTATCCTAATCTCAATTTCAATGATTCATAATGATACATCTTTTATAAATCAAATTGCCAAAAGAAAAGACAATTACGTAGATACATAGGTGTACTCCTAAACGTTGCTCTATTTACTTTAAATAATTTCAAATGCTTTCATTTTCATATTATATGCATTGGTTATATACTATAACATTATCTTATTTGTAGGTCAATCACCAACAAAACACCCAAGTTTGACTCACATGAAGACAAGGTGTGTTATACACACCCATGTACATATTTCTTTTCCTTTAAACTAGTAATTTCATTATTAAAATAAAAGAGTTGAAAATGATACATTATTTTATAAATTATATAGCACCTCAGTCTTGTACACTTGGAAAATACATATCATGAATGTACCTTCAACTTTTAGACCTTCCCACCACTAAAAGGCTTTCATACACTATCTCATTGTGCTTATTGATTATCTCTTAGTTTTACCAATATTATTCTAATGATTTATACCTTTTATAATACCTTAATGATATAACCTTGATTATATTATGTATTTCTAAGTTCTAGACCTATGCCTATTTTTTAGCTTTCCAAACACTTGCATCTAGTTAGATGCCTACATTGATGCTAATGTCCTTTTCTAATGCAAGTGTCCAGTGCCTTAAAGTCATATAGTTTACAAATGAAATGTATTCCTATGGTCAACCTAAGTGATTTAATGTGAGATATTCTCCAAAAGGATTTGTATATATGCATGATCAATCCTTATTAATTCTTCACCTAACAACTTCTTACCTCTCAAAAGGTAACTTACAAAAGGCATCAAATCAAACATTGAATTGAGAAAAAGCTTCATTATTTTCACCTATTTCCATATTAGTCATAAGGAAAACACATATATAGGTTTGAGGTAATAAAAGGGCATTCCATGAGCCATAGTTTTTAAGTTATAATCTAGGTCACTCTATGTACTTACTATAGACACCTAGATTATATTTAGTGTCAAAACACACCTAAAACCTATTAATTCTTCTTCTTAACATTTGAATTATAATTCATGACATCTCTTTATTTTAATTGAATAAATCAAATTTAATTAATTATGCACACTTTTAATCCATATTTAATTATTAAATCTAGATTTTACACCTCACCCAACATCTTCCACCTTTAACTCCCTCACATGTTGACTCACCCCAACCAATCCCACAACTTCCTCAACTTCCTTTGAGTCATCCCTTGAGTTGTCAAACAATTTGACCCATTTTGGGTGACTTAGTTAACCTTTTCCATGTTTATCTCAACCATTTGAATTGGTCATCATCCTCATGGATGAGGACTCATTAGCCATCATAGATTATTTGGATTATTTAAAATATTCAAATAATCATCCATCATTTGATCTTTCCTATAAAAATATATAAATAATCATTAAATCTATCACTTTCATCATCTTGACTTATGATAATGAAGTGATATCAAAATTATAAGAGAATCAAAGATATCAAAGAGCATTTTTGCATCAAAACGCTACTCATTTTACCTTGCATTGGAAGAGTGAGAAACCATAATTCAAAGAGAGATAATCAAATTCAAATCACAATAGAAGCATATTTTTACAACTAAGGTATAAGTTTGTGCTATTTCTTTTATCTTTATCTCTAGATTAAGTTGAGTTAGTTTAGATTAATATTTCTTAGTTTAATTTGTATTTCTATATTTTATTCAATACATTTTGGCATGCCTGGTAGGATCATTCCTTCATCTTTTTCATCTCATATTTGTAATAGGTGCATTTAGAAGCATTTTAATATTTATTATTGTTGTTTTTCTTCTGCATATGTGTATAATCTTGGTCTTGGAATTATTATTTAAAGTTGTAGGTCTTATTCTAGATTTTTAAGTTTAACTATGTGTAATTACTGTGTAACTATGAATGTAATGAAACTAATAGAAAAATTATAAAACAAAACTATAAGATCATTATTTACCCTATTTTTATAGTCTATTTCTTAATTTTATTCCTTTTGTCATCTTTCTACTTGATTTCTACTTCTATTTGTGTTTTTGGTTTTCTATAACTCTCTATTTTAGGTTAACTATGAATTCACTAGAGTAAACTATGAAATCATTCTCTATGTAATTTTATATATTTCTATGTAATTTTGGACTTGTGTAGGTCAATTATGAAGTCATGATCATCAACTCTGAAATTTTTATTATCAACTATGAAATCATTGTCATCAATTAGGAAATCATCATTTTAACCTACAAAATCAGTAATTGTATTAATGAATTTGATGAGTATACTTGTGAATTTTTTTTAAAACTATGAATTATTTATATTTATTTTTCTACTTTTTGTCTATTTTTTAGTGTCTAACTAGTGACAATTTTGCATTTATGCTTAATTGTGTAATTATGAATTTGTAACAAAGGGTTGTTTTTCTCTTATTTTGTGGTTTTTTATTAATTTATTGTAGGTTGCCTTGATTCTAACCCAAAAAAACTTTATAACAAATTATTTTCAGGATGTTAGTTAAATAATTTTTTAAAAAAGGGTAAAATAAAAATAAAAATCTTTCTATTTTTTATACTAATGTTTCATTTCAATCTTCATTTTTAGTTTCTAGTAATTAGCTCACACTTGATTTTTGGAGTTAATTACTTTTTTTTCTAGTAATCTATTTGTGTTGTGAAATTGTGAATGTTCTTCCCTTGGTATCACATTGGTGAAGATACTTGGGAATAAAAAAAAATTTAATAACTTTTGTGTTATCCAAGTCATGCTTATGTATGATCTTTTCTTAGCATCACATTGGTGATGATATTTAAAAATCAGAAACAAGCTTTAACTTTTTATTTCTTTTTCTAGGGGTTCTATTGACCATGGATTTCACCACCATGTAGTAGGCTAAACTCTGTATACCAATGAGGTATATAAATTGAGATCCAACTAAATCAATAGCCTAAACAGTTTTGTGTTTTAAGCACACCATGATGTGAGGGGATTACATACTTCAATACCCTGGGTTTTAATAATTACTTTGAAATATGATTTTACCAATTTCCAAGATTTTAGGATCCCTATGGCTATGTTGGGCACATTGGGATAAGACTCAATAGTGTACATCCACTAAATTAATTTTTTTCCATAGAATCAACCCTCAAATATACCAAAAGATATATCAGATGGATTCCTTTTAGATAAGTTTGTGAAAATCTTAAGCCTAAGAAAGTCTATTTGCCATTTGACTTTGGTACATCACTTAGTGGTTAACACTGATAAGTTACCTTCCATACACCCTTGAAACTAGATTCAATGGGCCATGGGATCGATAGGATCTTCCATGGTTCATACCTTGAAATAATAGGATATGACTAAGAGCATGATTAAATAAGTGATATTAAAAGGCCCAAATGTTTTTCACAACCTTAATCCTAGATTTTCATCTTTTCATGCAATTACTTGATTGTTTAAATTAGGACTTTGTTTTTTGTTTCATTGTGCTTTGCCACATGCTGCAATATCCTTGAGTGAAAGTGAAGTTATTTTGAGTTTTAAAGCTATCAAAACATATTAAAATCAAACTTTCTAAAAAACTAAAAAGTAATTAGTTTAAAATCAAAATTTTTATTCACTTTGGTTATTTTTCTTAGTTTAAATTTTTAATTTCTTTGAGTCAAGTTCATTCTCCATATTTATGTCATCTATCATTAGGAAAATGGACATGCTTAATAATACTAATACAAGGGCTGAGCCATTTGAAAATGACCCATTTCAATTCATAGGGTAAGAGCATCATGTAAAAATACATTAAATTACTAAATAAGGAGGGGCTTGCCAAGATGAGGGTAGACCCATATTTATCCAAACTTCTCCCTTTTTTGACCAATACATCATGTTAAATAAAAATGAAGTCTTTCTTTAAGCCTTAGGCTTAGGATAAAAAGTCCTACCTAATTTTGATGTGTAAAAATTGTAATACTTAATTGTAAGTAAAGAGCCTTCACCTTCCACTCATGATCAATATACATCTCAAGGCTCTATAAAGGGTAGAAATGCAATTGTAACATCCTCAAATCCCAATCCCAAAGTCTCTCAAATCAAAAGGAAAGTTATCCTACGTGAAAAATCATCCCAAGCAAGTCATGGATTATTTATAGAAATCCATGCACACCATGGTAACCAAGAGATTATACATTTTCAATCCCATCAAACAACTAATCCTTTTGGAAATCCTAATATGAATGTGAATCCTAATTTACCTTCACATATTTACCCAACCAATTTAAGTTTAAACATGCATTCAAACTCACCAATCATTAATCCAACCAACCAAAACTTGAATCTTCATTCAAGTTTACCAATCACACAACAAACCATTCCAAACTTGAATATGAATTCACATTTAAATAATCCAAAGTTTTCCACACTAAATTTGAATGTACATCCAAGTTTTCAAGGTCATGGTCAAATCAATTCAAGTTTGAATCTATATTCAAACTCACAAATTAACCCAAATTAGAGTCTTTAAGCTAAGGCTCATCAATAATTATTAATCAAAATCAAAATCAGAGCTTGACTCATCATTCTAGCTCACCAATCCAACCATCTAATCTAAGTTTGAGCATTACTTCACATATGATCAATAATCTTAATTTAAGTAGTGGTTTACCAAATCAATTTTATCATCCCAATACTCTTAAACCAACTTCACCCAATCTAACCCCAACTAATTTTTACTCTTATCCAAACCCTTCTTTTAACTCCAATCCAAATTTTAACTCATATTTAAATGAAGACTTAAACCCAACTAATTTAAACAACCCCAAATTTAACACAAAACTTAAGCCCAACAATTTAAACACAAATCCTAACTATAGCCTTAACTAGAATCAATATAACCCAAAATAAAACCCACTTCAACAAAATAAAGCCAATTCCAATTTAAACATGGGATCTAACCCATCCAAACTAAACTATAACATGAATCCACAATAATTCAATCCCAACTTGTTTAACTTTAATCTAACTATGGTTACAACACTAACCCAAACCCCACAAACTTTAACACCAATCCTCCACTGTCAAACTTTAACTTTAACACAAACCCAAGTAAACCAAATCCAAACATTCACTTTCCAACATCCACTTTACAAGTAATCCAAATCCAATAAACCTTGGTTCTAACACTAATCCAAATCCAACAAACCTTAGTTTCAATCCTTATCCAAACCCAAAAAACCTTGGTTATAACCACATGGAATTCACATGGTGTCCTTTTTAGATTAGCATAACTCTTTTGCCTATCATAGTCAGTCTTTAAATTTTTTCTTATAGTTTCCATTTGCCTATCATACTCTTGTAAAACATTAGTACCAACAACAATCCTATTTTCTAATTTTTTTTAGCCAAGTAGAGTTCTACACTTGTGTCCATATAAAGCTTTAGAAGGAACCATTTTAAGCACCAAATGATACATGCTATTATAAGAAAATTAAAATAAGTGTAATTAATACTACCATTTACCTTGTTGATCCATCAAAAACATTCTTAAAATGTCTTCCATAACTTTATTTAATATTTCTATTTGACCATCCATTTTTGGGTGATAAGACAAACTAAATTCAACCTTGTATCAAAAGTGACATTCAAAGTTTTTCAAAATATCAAAGTAAAAAGTTTATCCCTATTTGAAATAGTTACTTTATGCATGCCATGCAATTATATTATTTCTTTCACAAATTATGAAGCAAATACAGATGCATCATCAGTCAAGTTTCTAGCAATGAAATGACCAACTTTAATAAATTAATCTATTACAACCAGAATATTATCATTTTTGATTTTATATTTTGGTAAACTAACTATGAAATCTAAATAAACCACATTCCACTTACTTCATGGTACATCATGAGGGTACAATAGTCCTCCTAGATGGAAATGTTTAGATTTCCTATTCTAACATTCCAAACATCTTGGCACAAAGACAACAACTTCATGTTTTATTTTTGGTTAATAGTACAACCTTTTTAGCTCATGTGCCATATTTGTGACACCCAGATGATCAGAATGAGGTATTATATGCACTTTTTTTAGAAAAAATATTCCTTAAGTCTCTAGAAATAGGTATATAAATTCTATTTTTATGTTTTATTAAACAATTGAAATTAATAAAAAAGTCAACAAATTTATTTTCAACAGGTTTGTTAGCCAAATTTACACTTACATCTTAGTAAAACTTATTAGAAAAGTATTATTCAGACATTTTAGTTCTAAAATTATTTTTTAAAATAGATAAGGCAATGAGATACATAAGTCAGTTGAGTGCATCAACAACATAATTATCCTTACCTTTCAAATATGAAATATTCATATCAAAATTACTTAAAAATTCTAGCCATCTATGTTGGCATGCATTCAAATCATATTAAGAAAATAAATATTCTAGGATACGATGGTTAAACTTTACCTCAAAATGCTTACCAAAAAAATGTTTTTATTTCTTCAAAATATGAACAATGGAAATAAGCTCGAGGTCATGAGTGGTGGAATTATTCTCATGGTACTTAGATTTTGTGATTCATAAGCCACAACTGAACCATCCTAAGTTAACATGCCACCCAAGCCTTCTTTGGATGTATCAACCCATATTTCAAAATTTCCATTCAAATTTGGTATAACAAGTATAGGTGTTGAAGTCAGTAACTCTTTAATCTTCACAAAAACTTGTTCACATTTTGAAGTCCAAACAAAATTATTACCCTTGCACTACAAGGAAGTTATAGGTTATCCATTGTAGAAAAAAATTCAACAAACCTTTTATAATAACCAACAAGTCTCATAAAACTATGTACTTCATGCATGTTTTTAGGAATAGGCCACTTTTGAAGAGTTTTAATCTTTGTTGGATCAATAACAATACCATCCTTAGATATAATATGACCTAAATAGTAGATCTTAGATTGAAAAAAAGTACATTTACATTGTTTAACAAATATTTTATGTTGCCTTAGCCTTTTCAACACTAAGTATAAATGTTATTCAAGTTCAACTTTACTCTTAAAATAGATCAATATATCATCAAGGAATACTAAAACATACTCATTTAGAAAGTCTTTAAATACACTATTCATTCAATTCATAAATGTAGCAAGTGCATTAGTTAAACCAAAAGTCATTATTGTAAACTTGTAATGTCTATACCTAATTCTAAAAGTAGTCTTATATATGTCTTCTTACTTGATCCTTAGTTGATAACAGCTCAATCTCAAGTTTATCTTTGAAAAGATGGTGACATCCTTCATTTGATCAAATAGATTATCTATCCTCGATAAAGTATAATGATTCTTGATGGTAACCTTGTTAAGCATTGGATAGTCAATAGATAATCATAAGGTTTCATCCTTCATTTTTTAAAAGACCACTGGTGTACCCTAAGGTGACACACTTTGCCTAATACTACCATTTTTAAGTAGTTCTTGTAGTTGAGCTTTTAGATCCTATAGATATGCTACATTTATATGATAAGGTGCTTTGGATATAGGGGCTATCCTTAAAATTTCATCAATAGAAAAATAAAATTCATGTTTAGGATGTAAACCAGACAATTTATTAAGAAAAACATCAAAAAATTCTTGCAAAAATAGATATTATTTAAATATTGATTTTGTTATAGGTGTAGTTTATTATATCTAAACAAAATATAATTTGAAACCTTTACACACTATTTTCTTCATCTGTAAAGATGATAACAATTTGTGTACTTTTGATTTCAACAAACCTTAAATTTCTATAAGTTTCCCCAAATAATTATAGTAATATATCACTTTAATAAAATTGTCCAAATTTGTTTTATGCTACTGTAACCAATCTATTGTTGAGTTGTGGAGCTAAAAGCTTCACTAATGAGCTAATGTGGAGGTTTTTGGGCTTACACAGTAACTGGCATCAGTCAGAACCAACTGACATCGGTTAGGGGTCGACCGGCATCAGTCATCTTCAGACCAACACCGACTTTTATGCATTTCTAGAATTGTTATTTTTAGCCAAACAGATTTGAGCCTTTGATTTAAGAGGTGGATCTAAGGGTGGTGAATGCATGGCTCATGGACCCTAGTGTTGTAGTATACTATATTGTAGGGTTAGATCCTCATAGCATGTATAATTCAGTAATTGAGCTGATTGTAATTGATTGAGAGAGAGAGAACTCTTGAGGGAGAATTACTGTACATCTATGAGGTGTGAGGAGAGAGAGATTTCTTCATTGTATTTTCTTCAAGAAGAGTTCAATACAAATTAGTTATTTCTTGTATCTCCTATTATTTTCTATTTCTGATTTCTAGTTACTTATTACTTCTGGTTTCAATTTCGTGTTTAGTTACTTATACAAAAGTAATCAATTGTACTCTAAGATCCTAACAACTGGTATCAGAGCGTTTTAGTGTTTGTTGATTACAGAATTCACTCACAGGGGTTTATGATTGAGTGGGAGCAAAGCAATGGCAGAAGAAAGTAAACTAATAATAGAGAAATTCAATGGAAAGAATTATCAATTATGGAGGATGCAGATTGAAGGTTATTTGTATTGGAAAGATCTATATTTACCATTGGGTGGGGTTTCAAGGAAGCTCACAAATATGGAAGATGAAGAATGGAATGTTCTTGATAGAAAGGCTCTTGGATATATAAGGTTGAGCCTGACAGCTTCTATGTTTTCCAACTTATCATAGGCAAAGACAATGGTAGAGTTAATGGATACTTTGGCAAATTTATATGAAAAACCCTCAGCTTTGAATAAGGTATATCTTATGAAGCAATTATTTAATTTGAAAATGTAGGAAGGTGGATCTGTATCTAGTCATCTTAATGATTTCCATGTAATAGTAAATTAGTTAAGTTTAGTCAAAATAGTTTTTGATGATGAAATTAAGGCTCTCTTAATCTTATGCTCTTTACTTGAAAGTGGGCATAGTTTGGTAATGGCAGTTAGTAATACTGCATCTACTTCAAATATCTTGAAAGTTGATGATGTTGTTAGTGTAATCTTGAATGAAGAAATTCATAGGAAAAGCACAAGAGAAACATCAGGTAATGCTTTAAGTGTTGAAAGTAGGGGAAGGCAAAGAGAGAAGGGAAAGCAAGGAAAATCAAGGCCAAAGATGGGAAGTAGATCCAAATCTAGAAATGGAAAAATAACCTGCTGGAATTGTGGAAAGAAAGGGCATGCAAAGAAAGATTGTTGGTTGAAGGATAACAAAGAAAATCAACATGAAGGTAATAAAGAAGCAAAAGTTGTAGGTATTGTTGCACAGGATGCTCTTATATTTTCTTTGGATAATAAAGTAGAATCATGGGTTTTAGATTCTGGTGCCTCTTTCCATGCAACCCCAAATAGAGATTTTTTCAATGATTATGTCCATGGAGATTTTGGAAAGGTTTATTTAGGGGATGATGAGCCTTGTAAAATTGTTGGCAAAGGAAAAGTGTAGCTGAAATTGTAGAATGGCAACACATGGGTGTTGAAGGATGTCATGCATGTACCCATCCTGAAGAGGAATCTAATTTTTACAAGAAAGTTGGGTGATGAGGGTTGCACAGTAACTCTCACAGCTGAATCTTGGAAAGTTTCCAAGGGTGCACTTGTATTAGCAAAAGGTAAGAGAGTAGGTACACTTTATCTATCTACTTGTATTACTGATAATTCTTCTTCTATTTTATCTACTTTAGATATAGATGCAAAGTTGTGGCACTGTAGGGTTGGTCACATGAGTGAGAAGGGAATGGATGTTCTTAAGTCAAAAGGTAAACTTTCAGATTTGAAAAGCATAGATCTAGATTTCTGTGAGCATGATATTTTTGGGAAACAAAAGAAAGTGAGGTTTCTCAAAATTGGGTCAATAAAGAAGAAGCACAAGTTGGAGCTTGTTCACACAGACGTGTGGGGACTAGCTCAGGTAGTTTCTATTGGAGGATCACAGTATTATGTTTCTTTCATTGATGATGCTACAAGAAAGGTATGGGTTTATTGCATAAAGAGGAAATCTGATGTTTTTGACACATTTAAGAAATGGAAAGCTTTGGTTGAGAATGAAATAGGTTTGAGATTGAAGTGCCTTAGATCTGATAATGGTGGTGAGTACTGTAACAATAAATTCAATAGTTACTATTCTATGAGTGGAATATGCAGGGAAAGGATGGTTCCAAGGACACCTCAGCAAAATGGAGTTGTTGAAAGGATGAATACCTGATTAATAGAGGACCTTCTACTGCACTAGATGGTGGAATTCCAAAAGAGGCTTAGACAGATAAAAAGGCAGATCTTTCATTTCTCAGAGTTTTTGGTTCTCAAGCTTTTGTGCACATTGATAAAGAAAATAGAAAGAAGCTGGATGCTAAATCTATGCGATGCACTTTCATTGGTTATGGTTTTAGACATTTCAAATTATGGTTGTAGAATTTAGAAACTAACAAAATTATTAGAAGCTGTGATGTAGTTTTCAATGAGAAGGTGATGTACAGTGATCAACTCAAGAGGCTAAATAATTCTAAGTAGGGCAATCTTGATTTGGAAGAGGTTATGATCCAAAATGAGCTCATGGGTAAAAATCATCACTCACAAAAAAACATAGAGACCAATGTCAATCAGGTGGAAATTGACGTCATTCAGGTGGAATCGACATCAGTTAGGTGGAAATCGATGTCGATTAGGAGGAATCGACATCGATCGGGTGCAGACTAGCATCGATCAGAGATGACCGGGATCGATCATTATCAGAAGAAAATTTGGGTAGACAACAAGCTATAAATGAGTCTCAAACACCCATAAGGAGGTCTAAAAGGGTAAGTAAACCTCCAATTCATTATTCCCCTTCTTTATACTACTTGTTGCTCACTGATGGTGGAGAACCAAAAAGTTTTGATGAGGTAATGTATGCAGAATCTAGGAAATAGTGGGAGCATGGCATGACTGAGGAAATTGATTCCTTAGAAGAGAACCATACGTGGGATTTGGTTGAGTTGCTAGCCAAAAAGAAAACACTAAAAAAAAATGGGTATATAGGTTAAAGGAAGGAGAGAATGGACAAATGAGACATAAGGCTGGGTTGGTAGTAAAGGGATTTGCACAAAAACTAGGTATTGATTTTGGTGAAATTTTTTCTCCTATAGTAAAGATGACTTCTATTCAGATTGTATTATCCTTAGTTGCTATTGAAGATTTGCATCTTGAGCAGCTTGATGTTAAGACATCATTTTTTCATGGAGATTTGGATGAAGAGATATATATGGATCAACTGGAAGGTTTTGAGGTCAAAGGTAAGGAGAAACTTGTGTGCAAATTGAAGAAAAGCTTATATGGTCTTAAGTAAGCTCCAAGACAATGGTATTTGAGGTTTGATAGGTTTATGATAGAGCATGGCTTTAGTAAATGTCAATCTGACCATTGTGTTTATTTTAACAGACTGGATAATGGTAGTTATATTATCTTGTTACTGTATGTAGATGATATGCTTGTTACAGG
The DNA here is from genome assembly GCA_037957365.1 of Torreya grandis. Lineage (NCBI taxonomy): Eukaryota > Viridiplantae > Streptophyta > Pinopsida > Cupressales > Taxaceae > Torreya > Torreya grandis. The sequence goes on along the minus strand of JARHVA010007269.1, from coordinate 287,253 downwards.
TTCACACATGCAAGAAATTACTGAGCTTAAGGTAAAATTAGCTCACACATTTTCCATGAAAGATTTATGAGTAGCAAAGAAAATCATTGGCATGAATATTAAGAGAGACAGGAAAAATCACAGTTTGATTTTGTCTCAATAGGATTATGTGAATAAGGTGTTGGAGAGGTTCAATATGCAGGATGCAAAACTGGTAAGCACACCTATGGCTAGACACTTAAAGTTGAGCAAAGAATAGTGTCCTAAATCACATGATGAGGTTGAGTACATGAGTAGAGTTCCATATGCTTTAGCAGTTGGGAGCTTGATGTATGTAATGGTATGTACTAGACCAGATATTGCCCAAGTAGTGGGAGTTGTCAACAAGTTTATGGCCAATCCAGGAAAGGAACACTGGAAAGTAGTTCAATGGATTCTCAAATATCTGAGAGGGACCAACAGTAGGCATTTATGCTATGGAGGGTCAAACACTTCTCTACATGGGTATGTAGATTCGGATATGGCAGGTGACTTGGATGGTAGGAGAAGCACCACAAGATATGTGTTCACTGTTGGTGGAATGCTAGTTAGCTGGATTTCAAAGTTGTAGAAGGTTGTTGCCTTGTCTACTACAGAGGCAAAATACATTGTAGTCATAGATACTACCAAAGAAATGATTTGGATGTCTCAATTCATGAAAGAGTTGGGAAAGGAGCAAGAGAGTTGTAGATTGTATAGTGATAGTCAAAGTGCAATTCATTTGGCAAATAATTCAGCCTTTCATTCAAGAACCAAACATATACAGCTTAGGTACCACTTCATTAGATAGGTATTGGAGGATGGACAGTTGAAGTTGGAAAGGATTCATATAGATAAGAACCCTATTGATATGTTAACAAAGCCAGTAATAAAGGAGAAGTTGAATCTTCATTCAACTTTTGTTGGTCTTCAAGATTGAACTTGAAGAAGGAGAAACAAGCTAGAGATGTTTAGAAGATGTTGCTGTATAGGTACAGGTGCAGCTATTTATCTCCAAGTGGGAGATTATTGAGTTATGGAGCTAAAAGCTTCCTTAATGAGCTAATGTGGAGGTTGCTGGGCTTACACAATAACCAGCATCGGTTAGAACCAACTAACATCAGTTAGGGGTTGACTGGCATTGGTTAGGGGTTGATTGGCATTGGTCATCTTTAGACCACACCGACTTCTATGCGTTTCCAAAATTGTTATTTTTAGCCGAAAAGATTTGAGCCTTTTATTTAAGAGGTGGTTCTAAGGGTGGCAAATGCATGGCTCATGAACCCTAGTGTTGTAGTATACTATATAGTAGGGTTAGATCCTCATAGCATATATAATTCAATAATTGAGTTGATTGTAATTGATTGAGAGAGAGAGAGAAATCTTGAGGGAGAATTATTGTACATCTGCAAGGTGTGAGGAGAGAGAGATTTCTTCATTATATTTCCTTTTGAAAGAGTTTAATATAGATTGGTTGTTTCTTATATCTCTTATTATTTTCTATTTCTAATTTCTAGTTACTTATTACTTTTGGTTTCAATTCTATGTTTAGTTGCTTATACAAAAGTAATCAATTGTACTCTAAGATCCTAACATCTATGCCTAAAATAATATCAAAAGATCTGAGAGGAGATAAAAATAAGTTGAATTGGGTCTAAAAATTACCTAAGTCTAAGATTATGCTCTCAAGACACTTAGTAACTGATACCTTTTTAATTTAGCCAAACTCAACATCCCAACCATCCTTCAAAGTCATTGGATTCAACTTACAACATGTTACTAACTTAGGAACCATAAAACTATCATTTTTTCCTGAATCAAACAAAATTGAAACAAAAAAATCATTTATCTTACCTTTGATTTCAATAAGCATTGTTTGGAAATATGTGTTTTTATTATCCACAACTTCATATAATTTGTCATTAGCTTATTGACCTATTTTTAGCTTAGGGCAATCTTTGGTGTAGTGGTTATCACTACATTCCTTGCATACTATAGTCCTTTGTGGTGTCACTAGAATGGTATTTGATCCAATATCAGACACATTTTGACTAATTTGGGTTGGATTTATTTTAAAATGTAGACTTAGAAGAATTTAGATTCTTAAAATTCTTAATTTTCTCTTAGAATTTGTTAAAACCATTCATACTCCTGGTAATTTTTTGGTTTGATTCAAATTTATTAAAATTTTTAAACAAAGGGGAAAATTTTATTATTAGATTGTTTCCTATTCTATTTAAAATATTGTCTTTCCTTTTAATGAGCCTTATCCTCTTCTACCCTATGAGAAGATTTAATAACAATAGTTAGAGTCTTATGATTTATCATATTAACATCATGCATCAATATCTCTTTCAAAGCCAACTTAAACTTAGTGAATTTAGTTTATTCATCATGGATGTAGTTAACTTGAATGAAAAAATTTAAAACCTTATTTTTATACTTAGTCACAATCATATTCTCTTATTTCAACAATTGAAAATAAATGAATTTTTATTCCTTGAAGTTGGAACTGAGATACCTCTTCCTAAACTACCTTTCACAAATAGGCCAAGTAAGAGTCATTGGTTGGTAACCCTCTAGAGCACTTAGATGGTTCCACCAAAAAGATACAAATATTAGTAATTGATAAGTAACCACTATTACCTTCACATTATAGGATATGCCATGTAGATTAAAATACTTATATAGGTGTACTAACTAGACATCAACTACATCATTTGATTCCTCACCTAAAAAGGTGGTAGAGTCAACTTATTCAACTCTTAAATGATATGATCAACCAAATTAATAAGGTTATTTATTCCTTGTTTTCCAACTTACCATTCTTCTCTAGATCAAATTTCTTAAGCTAGAACACCTTATAGATTGTTCATACTTTATTCTTGGGCATCCATTTTACTTTAAAGTGAATTCAATGTAATCAAGATTCCATTCAAAACTACCTCCTAGTTAAAATTGGGATTGATTTTCTCATGGTTAATGTATCCAACATTATTAACAACATTATTGAGAGGTGGTTCCCCTCTTTCAATAATATTGGCCTTAACACCTTGACCTCTTCTTCTACCTGGGTAAACATTCCTTAGGTTGTCTATTATTCTAAATATTGTCCTCACCATTCCATGGTAAAAAATAAAAAATGAAAGGAAATGAATAAGAAACATTATCCAAAGTTCCCTAGATTAGTAAACTATACTCTGATATCAATATGTCACAACCATAATTTTTTTTTAATACTAAAACAAAAATTGTGGTACAAATTTTTAACCAGATTTCAGCATAGAAACATATAATAAGATCCATAACTATGTTATATCCAACACAATAACTAGACCAAGTACATAACTCATCGACACATTTATTAGGAAGTGTATTAACCACTTAATATTTAGATAAAAGTGGTTTAATGTGGACATACACACTCACTCCTATCTACATACTTCATTGTGGCCTTCTTATAGGAGCCATTACTAGCTTATGCCCTTATCTAAGTACTTGTATAGGATATAGAATAGTCAGTACATCAGAAGGTAATTCAACAAAGTTCAACAAAAAGTGGCAAAGTGAGAATAGATTCAATGGAAGAATCATCATATGAAGCTTGATTAAGCAAGATCTATCAATTCATGAACAACTGAAAAAGATCAAGGAAAAATGACTATTTCCAAAATTAATGTAAAGCCTTGGAACACCTTTTGAATTCACAAGTAAATAAAGGAATGATTGGGCATGAACTGTATATTGAAATGTGTACAAGCTTCATGAGATGTTTCAACAACCACATTTTTCATGCCATTACTTAGGTCTACAGCCTCATCAATTCATGATAATGTGTCTATATGCAATAAATTAAGATATATCTATAGATTATCCAACTTATTAAAATATAATATTGGACAAGAAAATCAACTAACATCTATTGTGATACATGTTTATATCAAAAACATGACCAAATTGTATCCACTAAACTTAAGAAAGGGATATCTTTCACACAATACCAAAGGAGAGGCTTATAAATCCTCTAGGAAAATGACACTATGTAATAACCCTAGCTAGGTCTAATTATATAAATTAAAAATAATCTAGTGCTCACCAAAGTTTTTGGTGCAAAGGGGGATGGTTAACCATAAATAAACAATCAAGAGATCACGGTAGTAAAATGGGGTCCTAGATCACCTAAGATGAAATATGTAAATAAAATAAAACCTTATATCTATACTAATTTTAAGCATATAGGTAATCTAATATAAGAGTTATACATCCACAACACATATTACTTATAAAATATATATCCATCAAATTAAATAATAGGATTTATGAATACTTACCTTGGGTGAACTTATCAAGTCTCAATCTCTCTCTTGGTCAATAGTGTTTTACAAGAGGTTGTTTTAGATTATAAGTATCACACTATTGAAATCAACTCTAGGTTAAAATAATCCTAATTTTCATCTAAAACTTTACACAAGACACGTAATATTCTCTCCAAGACAAACTCTAAGTAATTACTCTTTTAAATTTAGATTTAGTCGAATTATGAAATGTAATGATGTGAAAATGAATGTTCCTATCTATTAAATTAAAATGAGCCTTGCATTTATAACAATGGATAAGACTTAGCCCTTATATAAATTTAGCCAACAAGGTTAGTTAGATAAATATTATTAGTTGAAAAAAGTTACCATTAGGCCACAAACTGAGTTAGTCAGGCCCACTTAGTTCCAAAATATGTGCCTAATAATTTATAACAAGATTAACCTGGTTGAATTAGTAGAAAAAGGGGTATTTTCTTAGTTAGGGGATATTTGAAAGGAGGAATGATTATGGAAATGTGTGAAAGAGGTTTGGATTACTTGGGGAGTTAGATAAGCAAGATTTGTAATGGGTTTTAGTAATGATAGCTTTGACCAAAAATATTTCAAAACACCAATGGTCTTCCCACCCCTTTCTTAATGCACCCTTTAAGGTATGCATTTAGAGAGATCAAAATTTGATAGGTGACTATAAGAGATAAAGCATCAGTAAATGATAAAGTTTAATAATATTATGTGTATATATATGCCCCACTTGAAGCTCATCATGTGTCACATAATTATAACATGGGATTGCGCTTCAAAAAATAACATAGAAATGTACAACACTGAGATAATAAATTTTAGTATAAATTAGAAAATAAATTAAATTAAATAATTTATAGATACATACCTTCACTTACCATGTTGTTGTTAAATATGAATTATATGAGAAGAAGATGACAAAGGCATTCATTGTGAAGAATAAGAGAAAAACCTAAAAAATAAGATAAAATTCATTTTTTTTACAAATATATGTGTTTCATATTAATTTTTTTACATTTTTTAGGATTCTATAACTTCTTTCAGTTTGTCAAAATGATTTACAAAAATAAAATTATGAATAAAATATGGAATTTCTTGGAAAATAATTGGAGCTTTTAAATTTTTAAATTTTTATTATAAAAGGTAGAAATTATAATTCATTTGAACATTTTAAATTATTGACTATTAGAGATCTGAGTATCCTAGCTAATTAGAGATAGATTGATAATGGTGTGATCTCAAGGAGGTAGACACATTAGATGACATATTATAGTTGTGCAAATAGTCTAGGTATGAGATGAATTTAGTTCATTTTTCTAGTATTATGGGATTATAATGAAGAAGGTTAGGAAAAGTAGGCATATGGGGAAATCCATGCAACATAATTTTCCCTATAAAAATTAGTAATAGAGTAAAAATTATGGATTTTAATGGGTAGGAGAAAAAATTTGTAAAATTAGGTCTAGGACATTAATGAAGAGCTAATTAAAAATTAGTGCACAGTTTGAATAGGATCAACCTAACTAATCTAGTTGGTTTGCATTTTTATAATAGGTGTATAAATATATAGTAAGTGGTTGATGTATTAGAATATTTTAGTGGTCAACCAAATTTAATGTGGATGATCTAGTTATAGGATCTAGGGTGGTTGACTACATATGCCAGGGCTGACTTAGTTAAGTGCAAGGGTGGTTGACCTTGTATAAAAGGTGGCTGTTGTAGTATGTTTTGAGTAAGGTAGTTGATGGCATATTCCATTGTCAAACATGTATAAATTTAAGTGGTTGATGTATTTAGGTTTCATTAAGTTTTCTAGTGGTGTATTCCCTATCCGACTGTGTACAATTTTTTAGGTGGTTGACATAGTAGGAAATGTGGTTGATTTAGTAGAATATGGAGAAATGTGTGGATGAATTAGTATAAAAGCCAACTAACATGGTTGATAATTAGAAAGATAAACAAAAATAGGTTGATGAAATAGTTAATTACTTATATTTTTTATTTTTTAGAGTATATTTAGTGATTATGTGGGAATATGGGCTAATATATACTTTATTGTTTGATATTTTGTAAAGGAAATAGAGAATTTGGAAAATATTGGATGTAGTATGGTTACCTGATCTACTCAATAGATTCTCTATTGTGGATCGAGATCAATTATCTACCCTATGTTTTGCTAATATCATGGAGATGTGGTGGATTCTACTTATCATAGAGTTAGTCACCATGCTCTTAGGGACATGAGAGTGGTTAACTAATAATTTTGTATCACCCTTGAGGATGTCCATGCTTTTTTGGGACTCCTTATTATAAGGTTTCCTATTTCATTTGATACACTAGATATATATGTAGAGAGAAGAGCCTTAGCCTTATGGGAGACTAGATCTAAGATGTATTCCAAGAATAAATTATGAGTGTGCCTATTTGATGTGTATGTGTCAACCATTATGGATATCCAAAAGGCCATTATTGGACTTGTAACAAATCATGTGATCTATAAAAAGTTAGAATGGAACATGCCATTATATATTGTTGTATTTTGGTGATCCATATTAGATCAGGGGATAATGTATGATTTATGATCTATGATTTAGTAAATGTATTAGGGTATATTAGATATTTGGCCCAATTGGCCAAGTATCTTTCAGGCACATGTACAAGTGTAAGTTATAGGTAACTATCCTTGGTGTGTGGATCCACATATAGTGCCTTGTTTACTATAAAATTTTGGGTTTCCACACTTAGAATATCCTATAGTAGTGCTATAATATTAGGCACATCATAGAGGGAACATCATGTTATAGGGGTACAAGAGTATTGATAGATGTTCATATCATACGACCATGCTCAACAAGACATGGAGGATAATGAAAAAAATGATAGTGGGGGGAATCAACAATAGCTAGAGGGTAGATAATGTGACTATTATCACACAATAACATACATGAGATTGACCATGGTGGTGACAAAGATGGAGGCAGGTTATAATGAATCCACGTACACAACCACATGCACCACCCCAAACACCATCGTATGAACCATCACAGGGATAACCATAGGTGGATTGATAGGGAAATCCTATAGCCTAGCCTATTCTAAATTGGTAAATTATGAGTTGGATTCATAGTGGACTGTATCATGCTCATTTTTTATAAACTAGTTGTTATAGAGGCTTCACACCACCATAGATCCATGATTCACAAGAGGTTCTTTGTGGACAAGCATATGGGACTATGATTGGTAAGTGATTTTTAGTTTGTTGAATTTATGTTATCTTGATGTACATGTTAGATATATATTTTATTTTGGAGATATATATGTGCTATCTGGTGTTCATTTAGTTTGCATTTTGTAGATGTTATGGTTGAGGAGGCTAGGTGGTCATCCATGGTGGAGATGGTACATCATCATATACTATATGATGTATTTAATAATAATGACATGACATCGATGATTGATCTTATGGTATCCTCATCAACTATTTATGCTATTTGGTTTAATATGGTTGGTGTGGCCACTCAGGAGTTATGTAGATGACCTGATGCAACCTAGGTGGTATTGCCACCATCTTTTGGTGATGGTGCATTGTATTCATGGAAGTCATTAGATACAAAATGAGTTACACATTTGGATTATACTATACAATTGGCCAAAGTATAGGTCCAAGTGGCACATTTACATGGATAGGTGGATGGAATTCAGACACACACCTAGTTACTTAAGCATATTATTTTTAGAGGCTAGTTGTTGGCATCATGGGTAGTGTAGCCTAGTCATCACCAAATATGTGGTATGGACCCCCTCTATAGAGTGATTATTATACTATGTTTTTTATCATTTGATATTATATCAGACACTATATATATATATGTTGTTTTTTATGACTCATGTATGTATGGATGTATTTATTTTCTTTTTAGCATGTGTTTATTTTTATATATGTTATCATAAAATGTATCATGTATGTATTTATTATTTTATAGACAATGTGAAAAAATTCATGGTAAAAAATAATGATGATGATAATTTTGAAAAATTAAAACAAATATCAATCATGAAAAAAATGTAAATGAAACTTATAAGATAAGAAGATAATATAAATGTAAAGTAATAGGGAGTATCTATGTGAAAAAAACAATGTAAACAAAAATATGAATGAAAAGAAATGTCAAATGCAAATGAATTAATTGATGAAATATTAATGTAAATAAAGGTCAATGTAAAAAAATATATTCAGACCACATAAATATCAAATGTAAATGACATTAAGAATATGGAATGTGAGTAAGATATATAAATATAAGCAAAATCTCAGAATATATAAATAAGTGAGAAATGAAAAATGAGAATAATAATAAGATAAAATCCAAACTTGGACTTTGTGTTAGTAAATAATGTGAAAGATTAAAGTTATTCTGTGATAAAATATTATGTGAAGGATATAAAGTGGATTTGTGAGGAAGGCCCAATCCTATCCAAAGTCTTATGCTTAAACTCACAAATGGATAGCCAAGTGGTATTTATTTGTAGGAAAAAGATAATTTTGTGAGGAAGGCCTAGTCCTATCCAAGGAATTACATTGAAACTCACATATGTATTACCAAATATGAATGAAAATAGTTTAGAGAGAGGAATTTTGTGAGGAAAGTTTGGTCGTATCCAAGGTCTTACATTACAACTCACAAAATTTTAACCTCACACGTATGAGCAACATAGCATCAATATGCATTAAGGGTAGTTTTTTAAGGCATAATGTTATGAAGACAAGGAATGAAAATCTCAAATATAGGTGTTATAATAATCCTTGGTAGAAATGAGACTTGATAAGCAAGTGTGAAAGTGATTAAGATTTTTTTTGTATAAGATACTCTTATTGGCAGACACAAAGTATTTGAATGATTAAAGTACCTAGATCATGTCATGAATTCTATTTATAGCAATGTAAAACCATCCTACCCTCCCATGGTGTGTTACACATTCCTTAGGATACCTTACATAGTCATCAATCTACTGCAATGATTGGGTACTTGTGTGAGAAATTAGGCTCACACTAAATTTAAATAATGAGACCTCATATTCCATTTTACTAGCCTACCACACCCCAATCGACCTTGGATCTATTATGAGGCCAAATATGGAGTTTGAGATTCAACTAGAATAGGGTATTCACATCTTTTGGTGTGATTTTAACTTTTGAATATTTATTTTTGACTTTTGTTTTAATGATTTGGATTTTAATTTTTATAATTTTTTTATTCCTCCTCTGTATTGATTCATAAGAACCAAACGTGAGCGATATATATGACTAACAAAAAGAATATTATAGCTTGGTTACAATATAAAAATACTTAGAATTGATGTTGGCCTAAAAAATGCTTAGACTTGCCCATAAGTGAATATGCAATCTCATGTCTGATCATATGTGTGCTTAATATGAGGGGTATATAAGGGGAATGGGGATCATGAGAGATACATGTAAATAATAGTAAAATGATGCATATGTTTCATTTCTCATCATAGGGATGATAGTATAGTATAAAGTGTGGTATAAATTGCCAAGTCACATAAATAACTATATTATTCAGCATGTGAGTTAGCATAAACATCCAAGTAATGAGAAATCATACCAAGCTAGGGGGAAAGCAAGTGTTTGAAAAGTATGTAAAGAATTGAGATCAAGGCATGAATATTAAATGTAGAAATGTTTGAGATTTTTGTAAATCATGTATCATGAAATGTAAGAGTAAAAATGTATAAATAAAGTAAAGAAAAAAATGATAATAAATGCATCACAAATTCTATAATGATGTAAAAAATATCAAAAATTAATCAAGTAGGAGTGTGAGACATATTATGCCATAGAAAAAGAATGTGTTCATAAATACTAATAGATTTCATGGCATAAATCATCAATAATCTTGATTAGACCTTGTTGTAATTGGAATCTATATTTAACCATAGTCTCATCAATTATTATTGAGAGATGTGCGAGTAATTCCTATCAAACTATCTCAATGGAAAATAGAGGTGTGCTAGAAGAAGAAGAAGGTTGTGTATGTGGAATCTCTTTTGACAAGTAATTAATGTAAGGAATGATTGCCATAATGTGATTGAAAGCCTATGATATCAGAGGTGAGGAATGGGGAGCCTTCCGCTATGAACTAATTTGGGTATGCTACTGAGAAGGTAATGGTGTAGGTCATAAATAATTGTGGAAGTGTTGTTGTAAGACTCTACACTTGTATGTATTGTGTGTAGCACATCAATTCTAAAGGAAATAAACCTCACCATATTTAGGTATGTATTATAGAAGGATATTAGGAGGTAGATTTTTATTAGTAAATTATGCCTTATTTAGATGAAGTGCATCAATATACTTTTGAAGTTGTCAATAGTGTGTAGAAGTATGCATGGTTGTACCATGAAAATAACAGGTATGTCTAGGAGTAGTTGATTTTGGAGGTTAGTTGTCTATAGTAGGAGTGGAACCTAAATCCTAATATTGTTATAATAACCTCTTATATGCATGATAATATTTGGCTCAATGAACAAAAACCTTATATAACTCATAATATGGCTCATCTTACATCATGTAGGTATAAGATCAAGTTTAGGCAAAGGTAGTATGTCATCACCATTTATAGTAAACCTCAAAATAGAATTTATGATAGGCTCAATAACTATGCTATGTGTATATAATGTAGGGTAACTTAATATTGTGAACATATCATAAGTTATCAAGATTGAAGGATAAAAAACCTGGTGAATCGTTATGGTCCCATCATGACATGATCAAGAATCATACTCGAAAGAGGCTCAATAATAACTAAGTGAGTAGTGTGTGCATGCTCTATTTATAACATGTGAACATTAAGTGAAGAAGATAAAGTGTCAATTATAAGAGAATAAAAAGGAACTAAATAAATATAACTAAGATTATGAAAGGTGTAATCATACTTCACATGACCCTACTCCTCCTTATGATTACACATCAGCTCACGTGTAGACTACCAACCCTGGTGATATCAGTTAGAGTCATAGGCCACTAGTTGGAACCTTATCTCATGATATTATCATCCCCATACATCATCACTCCATCTCAATCCTTTCTCATGCCAAATAGACTCTTTAAGGACCCTTAAGGACCCATTCAAGAGGCTATTAACTTGCTTGGGATCCAGTTTAACCTAGGATATGACTTAGGGAGGAAACTTATGCTCTAGGACACATATTTACTTCATGAAAATCATGGAATAGGATGAGGCATAGGTATAACATGTGAAAAAATGTACTAAACAGACCCAAATGACTAAAAATAGCTAATTTCTTATCGTTTCATGGATTAGGATTGAGTTATATTAGATTTTACTCATTAATTCACACTCTCTATTCAAACTTACTCCAAATTTTCTACATATATATTATGATAATATCCTTTAATCATCTCACATTGAAATCTTGGTTGCCTCCCTACATCTCTCTTGATTCTTGCTTGGCATAATTGCTTTCTTTATGAAAAGGGATGCCCCACTTTGCTGCTATTTCCTTTGGTGATTCTCTTTACTATTGATAGTGTTGTAAAATCTTGTGGGCTTATCCTTTCCTCCTCAAGACTCCATTTCACCTGTTACTTGTGCTCCTTTCATTACCTCTCATAGATTGGTGGCTTCTCCTTCATCTCTTCTACAACTTTTGGCTCTTGGTCTAGACTTAGCCTATACACAACTTGATCTTCTTCCTCTCTTGCCTCCTAGCTTAGATAATCGGTTGGTAGAAAGTATACATATTTATTTGAGTTTGATAAGAGGGAACTTTACTTTACAAAGTGAAACTCTTTATTTATTTACAGTAGTATACATGCTAGGGGTTGTATTATTTTAGTGAAATAGTTATTTGTTGCTTTCCTTAGAATAGTTTCTAAAGTTTCTTTAATTTGTGCATGATTAAAGAGTACTTTAATTATTTGGAATATTCATGTAATGTATGTAATTGTGCTATTTAGAATTTTTCTTCATTACATAATAGACAAACTAGAAAACTTGTGAAAACCCCCTCTCTCTTGTTAAAACTAAAAGTATTACACTATTAAAAAATAGTAGTATTGCATTGAAAGATAACTCAAATATAGAATAAGCATGCTCTTTAACCCTTGCTTGAAAACATATTTGTTTCCTAAAATGTCTATCATTTGGCCTTGAAGTGCCTTAGTTTATAGATTTACATTCTATTGGCCATTTCATTTCATTCAATATTGTTGCTTCTATATTGTTAATGAAATACATAATATAGTTTTAACTACTTGATTTACTATAGTTGGATCCACTAGAGGTTCCTACATATTTTGTGCACTCGTATATACTAGCCCCAACCTAGTTTTCAAGTCTGTTTATAGCTTGGTGCAATTCAATAGTTTAGATAGCCATTCAAGACCTACTGATAGCCCATAAAACCCCTAAGCCTTCTAGCTTCATATTGGTTTACTTTAACCCCTACCAAAAATTGGTGGTTCTATTTAGATTCTTGAAGTCACACACTAGCACACTTGATAGGACCTCACATATAGTTTCATGCTAGTTGTATCCCATTTAGAGCTCTCTTAGCCAACTCCCCTTTGTTAGCTATTAGGCTTTACTTTTAGTTATGTTTCAAATCTCACCTTGGTTATTGTATTCTAATTTGGTTTTATGTTATTTTATTTATTAGTTCTCCTTTGGTTTGCCTTTTCTACTATCTTTCATGTTTATCTTATTTCATTACATGCATGACCAACTTCCCACCCTTGGGATGTTACTCCTGTCAAATTCAAGGTCTCATCCCTAAGCTCACTCATGAGAAAGCCATGGTGATAATGAAATGCCATAGACATCATACGATTCAGGAACATCCCTTGACACAACATGGTAGTTTACACCCTCTCACATTTGAACGTAACAAGATTGGCATGACTAAAACCAACATACTTACTCTCCTTTTCACCAGTCCAAGCTTCATTCATAGAAAAATGTTTTTTCTCATCCTCATGTTGCATCTCACTCACCTATTTGAGGTGATGAGGATCCTCTTGACCATTTAGGATTAGATGAGTTTCATGTAATCATTGATGATTATTATATATGTCTTTAGGTGAATGAAGTGTAGCCCTCTCCCCCTAGGAGTTGATGGCATGCATCCTCTTGAGATAGAGGTCATATCCATTTAGTGTCAAATGACTCAATCATTTCTTGTGTGAGTTACCTACCTCTTTCTTAGTAGGAAAATCTCTTATAATAATGCCTACATGTCTATGATGTGGATCTTAGGTATTCCCAATTGGGAAGATATCTTTGTCATGAGGGTTTTTCCTATCCTCTTAGACCTTTCTTTTGAGTCTCTAATGAGCATGTTAATTTTGATTGTCATTGATAGACTAGAGATCCATGGGATGTGTATCAGGAGTCTCAATGGCCAATTGTTGACCCCCATTTGATGGCATGTGACCAACATCATGGATAATTTGATCATTATGACAATTTACATGAGTATGCCATGTCTTCCCATTAGCTCCATGGGGATAATCACACTTCTTATGGCCATTCTCCACCTCATGGTAGAGATGATTTCTATTATGACTGACCTCCTTATTAGGAGCCACCTTAGCATCATGATCTATGTGGCCATGGTTATGATGATGCTTATGGGCATAGGCAACATTATTACCATCATGAGCCCCCTCTTAGAGCTCATTGTCAACCTATGATCAATCATGCTTATAAGGATCTCTATCATAATTCTGTATCCCCTTAGGTGCATGTTATTCCCCTCCCTACTCCTATCCCTAAACTACAAAAGGTAAATGGGACTCAGGACTCCAATCCTACAAAGCATATTAAAAAATTCATGATGGCATGTATGGATTGGGAATAGGATGAAGGAATGTTGTTGAAGCTATTCACTCATTCTCCATGAGCTAAAGCTCTTGTTTGGTTTTAACATCTACCTCCATATTCTTTCTCTAGTTTTTAGCTCCTTCTGGATGATTTCCTCCAATATTTTTTTATTTTTAGACCTTTTAACCTTGGAATCTAGTAACTCACCTCCATGACATGGGCCAAAGGTGATTTAAACTTTGATTTTAGGTGTATATGGAATTTATCTATTAATACATGCAAAATTAGGTTATCAAATGACTAGTTTTATGATATGTTCATGTGAGAATTAAGGCAAGAGGTTCACCTTGAGGTCCTCAAGTGTGAGCCCACCTCTTATGATAAAGCTATTAATAAGTGTCTAAAGATTGAAGTATTTGAGGTATATGTAGGCATGTGGCCCATACCTTCCAAAAAGTTATCTTCATCACATGATCACAACCACAACATGATCGATGATGGTGTCATGAATTTTCCTCCTAAGAAGAAGGACAAGAAGGAAATCCATGAGGTAAATGTCATGAGCAAGAAACCAAATGACAAGAAGGTTTATGAATCTAGTCTAATAAAATAATGGATGGTGTTTCCTTATGACCCTACCAAGTTTTTCAATTACAATTAGATGAAGGGGAATGATGATGCCAATTGTGCCACATAAAAGTCTAGTGGGAAAGCCTCACCTCAGTCATAGATTTCTCCTCTTATAGAACCAAAATACAAATTGGATGTCTTCCAAGAACCTCTGCCAAACTATGACAAGGAGAAGAAAAGAAATTAAAGGCTAAGGTCCCACATTCTCCTTCTTAGTATTCCACCTCTTTTGACTCCTTTTATTAGGTTGACCTAAGAGGCAAAGCCAAACATGAGAGTAGCAAGGTCATTATTGCGATTAACATCACTCCCACTGGTTATGAGTGCATTATCAACACCTGCTCAAGTCAAGACACCAACCTCATTAGAGAGACTAATGGTGTTGGGCCTCCCATCTATCCCACAAGGGTAAGGAATGCCAAAGTCAAGTTTGAATTTTAAAATAATATCCCTCCCCAAGATAGACAACATCCTTACTTTATCATAGAGGAGTTATATGGCTTCTTAGCTAGGATCTCCATTTGGGACCTGCTTCACCTTTATCCTGAGTGAAGGGGCATTGTATTTGATGAGCTTGGTCTCTCTTGAGAGGATCCACTATAGGATGATATTAGAGTGTTGTTTAACTATAATACACCTAAACACCCTCATCTACCTATTCTATCTTTTGACTTAACCTCTTTGTAAGATGCCTTGATTCTAGCAAGAAGGGCTCATTTCCCTCTCTACATAGAGACTTCTATTGATGATTGCCATGTTAAGCAGTGCATTATCAATGAAGGAGCTGCCTTAAATATCATGCCTTTATATGTATTTAATAAGCTCAAGATTAGTTGGACAAAGATTTTTGATTCTTGCTATAGGTGTGTTGGTTTCAATAATAACACAATTATACCAATGGGGAATGTGAAGCTCCATGTCAGGTTTGGTCCTAAGGTGGTCCAAATCAAGTTTTGTGTGTTAGACCTTGATATTTCATACAACATGATTCTTGGCCATCCCTGGATTGCTTCCATGTAGGCTATCACATTAGCCACATTTTGCATGGTTTAGTTTGTTCATGAAGGTGAGGTTCACACCATAAAGGCTAACCCAAATCCTTGCACATTGATTTATGAAAAAAAAAAGCCCTCAAGCAAGGATTTAGATATCTCTTCATGAGGTTTTGTGGGTGCCCACACACCCCTACTACTAAGCCTCATTTTTTCAAGGATTAATGTTGTGATTTGGCTAAGTACCAAGCAGTATTCACTCTTTTAGAGTTTGGTATACATCATCCAAATCCCTCTTCCACTTTGCAATTCCAAGATAGATTATCTATTTTTAAAGACCTCTTCTAGGATGTATCCCTAGACATTAAGCTCCCCCTTGCATCCCACTTTTCCTATTAAAGTATTATCTCTCTCAACATGTCTCTTATTGAGATCATTAGAGTAGCTAAGTTTGATATTGAGTGATATTCCATCCATGGTATAAAACCCAACCTAATCAATGAGGAGAGATTACAATAAGATCTTGGTTCATGCATCCTATATACCATCATCCTCTTACTTGTTTGGTTTCATAGGTCTCATTTACCAATAATGACCCCACATTCAACACTCTTATGTTTCATGTCATGACTGGTGAACTTCATTATATGGGTTATCCATCTCCTTCCTCTTGCATTTAACCTCTTTTTTAGCATCTTTGTAGGCCAAGTAGTGGCCTGACTTAGGGGTAGGATTCTAGTTAAGGTGAGGTGGTAGCCTTCCCTTGAGGGAAGGCCTTGGCCTGGGCCTATGGTGCTTTGGTGAGCCTTATAACATACTAGAATACCCTCCCCAAGCCTCCATTTAGTCGATTTCACCTCTCATAGAATCCATCACCAGACCCTTATAGGTCTCCTTGGCCATTTGGATTGTGTACTCCACCTTGGGATATTATCAGAGTCTTTTGCTTCTTTAAGTTGGTTGGGCTATTGCTTGCTAGTAGCTAGTCCTCTAATGACTCCCTCTCTCCTTTTTTTGTAGTACTTGTAGGTGGTGTGGGTTAGTGGTTTTGGTTGATTATGACTTGATCTAACCTTCCCTAGTTGGTCTTCATCTATCACAGACCTCCTACCACCCCTCCTTGTCTCTTACTATGGTTGGCATTGAGTTACTCTCTCATGATTGGCCCCACACAATAATGACTCTATTGGTTGAGATGCCTTTCTCACCTCTAACACTCTGACTCCTCACATATGCATGAAAAATAAAAATGACATTGGATTATTCATGCTCATAGTGGAATAATAAAACTATGTTTTGGCATGCTCACAAATATTATTTTCTTGTCTCCCCCTTCCCTTTCCTTTTTGGTGTAGTTTTGGGTCTTTTCAAGCTCTCTAAGCTTGGTTTTAGCCATTTTTGGCCTAGGCCATGAATTTCCAGGCTAAACCATAGCCTAGTAGTGGTCCAAACCATGAGTTTGCCCAGGTAGGATGTAACCTAGGATAGCAACCTTCTTTGTGCCCTTTTGGGCCTTTGTTTGGCTTCATTTTTCCTCCTAAAACCCCAGAACCTTCATCTTAAAGGTTTTGGCCTATTTTAGATGCAATGGAAAAGTTAGTTTCTCTCTTTGAGGCCTTCTTGGGTCTATTTTGGAACCATTTCAATCTCTTATATCCCTAGGTCTTATAGCCTATTAGGCCCATGCACTCCTTGTCAGATGTACCTTGTGGGCCCTTTTTTGCATTTTAGATCATGAGACCTCCATATTAGGGGTTTTGGAATGTTCTAAGCACATTGGTAGCCTTAGTTTTTTATTCCAAGGCTTTTTTGGGCCTACTCTAGCCTTTTTTTGGCCCTTAAGACCCCTTTTGGGTCCCCACTAACCTCTCAGGCTCGTGCCCTATTTTATAGGCACCCAGGTATAGAAGTTACTTTCTATACTTCTTTTAGTTAGTCATTTCTCTAATTTCATAGAATTGATATATTCTAACTCCCTCTCTCACTTTTTGTCATGGTTATAGGTTGATGGTGTTAGCTAGCTATGGTAGTTCAAGACTTGCTCTAGTCTTATTGACTAGTCTTTGTCTTCTCTAAAGTTCCCCCCATTTTCCCTGGTTGCCTCATCTTGTGACCAATGTTAGTCAACCACTTTGGTTGTGGCTTGGTTTAATTTTTCAACTCCCTTATGTAACTCAATATCTTCACTCTACATTGAGATAACCTTTCTATATTTACTAGTCCTACATCCTCAACCCCTGTCATGGTGTACCTCTCAGTGGTGATTCACATAGATAGTGGTAGTTGGGGTAACCTAGGACCTATAGTTGTAGCTTAGGTTATTAATGACCTATGAATACATGATCTTATTACATCTAGTTATTTCTTGGTTAGTGAGATGAATAATGCTATTGAGTATCATTCAATCATTAACACTTTAATTGATGCTCATGATTTAGGTGCATGTTATGTGTAGTTGTTCTCTAACTCACTCTTAGTTATGTATCAACTCACCGGTGTCTAGGCCATCCTTATCTCTAATTTACTCCCCCTCTTTGAGGTAGCACATGACTTTCTCTCCTTCTTCAAGGATGTCTAGTTCACCCATATCCCTCATAGGGAGAACACTAGGGCCAACACCTTAGTGAATGTCATTTTGGATAGTATTATTTGATTTGATATCACTTATGTTCCATATTTGTAGGAGTTGGAGTTATATCTAGAGCTAGATCTATATTTTGGATTATGATACATTTTCACTTTCACTTTTGGATCATACCATCGACATTCTTCTACCATTTTCCTTATTTGGTAGGTGTAGGTAATGTTTTCTTTTATCTTTTTAGTACTTTCTTTCCTTTACTTTGGTGTGGCTTCTAGGTACTTCAAAACACTCTTTGTTCATTTAAATACCGATTGCTCATACCTCAGGGGCATATGTAATTATACTTCCTATGACCCTACTCCTCCCTATGATTACACATTGGCTCACATATAGACTACCAACCCTAGTTATCATATTTATTGTTATAGGCCACTCACTTGGACCCTTCTCACATGATATTATCATCCCCCATACATCCTCGATCCATCTCAACCCTTTTGCATGCCAAAAATATTCTGTAGGGACCCCTCTAGACCCATTTGGGAGGCTATTAAATTACTTGGGCCCCTATTTGACCTAGGCTATAGTCCAAGCATAATGCATGAAAAAGTGCCTTGAACAAACCCAAATGGCTAAAAATGGCTAGTTGTTTGTAGTTTGGCAGATTAGGGTTGAGTTATATTAGTTTTTACTGAATCATTCACACTCTCTATTCATTCTTACTCCACTTTTACTGCATCTCTACTTTGATCATCTCCATTGATCATCTCACATTGAAAGCTTAGCTACCTCCCTAAATATCTCTTTATTCTTGCTTGACACAATTACTTTCTTTGTGAAAAGGGATGCCCTACTTTGCTTCTACTTCTTTTGGTGATTCTCTTTGCTATTGATAGTGTTATTAAAACTTGTGGACTACTCCCTACTTCTTCAAGACTCCATTGCACCTATCACTTGTTCTCCTTGTATTACCTCTCTTAGATTGGTGGCTTCTCCTTCATCTCTTTTAGAACTTTTGGCTCTTGGTTTGGACTCAGCCTATACACAGCCCAATCTTCTTCTTCTCTTGCTTCCTAGCTTGGATAATCGGTTGGTAGAAAGTCTACATATGTCTTTGAGTTTGATATGAGGGTAATTTTCTTTACAAAGTGAAACTCTTTATTTATTTTTAGTAGTATACATGATAGGATTTGTATTATTTTAGTAAAATAGTTATTTTTTGGATTGCTTAGAATAGTTTTTGAAGTTTCTTGTATTTTGGTATGATTAAAGAGTCATTGCTTGGAATATTACTTTAATTAATGTAGTTTTTCTCTTTGGAATATTACTTAATTATATAATATACAAATTAGAAAACTTGTGAAAACCCTCTCTCTCTCTCTTGTAAAAACTAGAAGTATTGCACTATTAGAAAATAGTAGTATTGCATTGAAAGATAACTCAAATCTAGAATAGGCATGCTCTTGAAACCTTTCTTGAAAATGTCTTTATTTCCCAAAACATCTTTCATTTAGAATCAAAGTGCCTTAGTTGATATATTTACATTAAATTATCTATTAATTTTCATTCAGTATTATTACTTTTATAATATTGATGCAATCCATAGTATAGTTTTAGCTAGTTGCTTTACTATGGTTGGATCCACTAGAAGTTTTTGTGTATTTTGTGTGCTCGTTTGTACTAGCCCCAACCTAGTTTGTAAGTTTTTCTATAGCCTAGTGTAAGTTAATAAACTAGATAGCCACTATAAACCTCCTAGATCTCATAGAACCCTTAAGCCTTCTAGCCTCTTAGTGGTTTACTTTAGCACCCTACCAAACAATGGTTGTTCCATTCAGATTTTAGGAGCCACAAAAGCAGTTATGTCAATAAAATAAATATCTAAGTATTTATGCATTTTTATCTTGAATAAACCCAATTAAAAAAGGGTAATATAATGCATAACCATCATCATAATCAGTATTATGAAGATCAATACTAAAATCTTCAATGATCTTATTAGTCAAGGAAGCATGATGAATGGATTATTTAGTCTTGGTTAGAGTAACGAGAAAATCATAGATAGGTTTTTGTCAAGATCAAGGTTGTAAATAAGAAGGTAATTGAGTAGTTATGTGTGAAGGGAGATCAAAAAAATCTTTATAATCTAATAAGTTACCTAGGATATTTCCCACAAGTTAGGGGTAATTAAGTCATTGATATTTGTGAAAAGGAATGCTAGGTAAAGGTTCAAGGGTGGGAATCTTAAAAACACCATGTTCTTGGAATTGTTAGAAATTTCAAGGGTTTATATATCCTTGAATCTTCTAAATATCACTCTTATGAGGAAATTTAACACATTGGCATGCCAATTAGGTGATATATCTCGTGTATTGTGTCAAAGGATGTTTTTTGATAACAAAAAATTAAAGATCACAACTTTGATTGAAACCGTGATAAGAAGAACCATAATGGGAATCCAAACACATCCTAAAGGAGGCATTTGTCTTTGATCATATCCTTGAAATGTAATTTGGGTAAATTTTATATTAAATTTAGATTACCTAATTATTTTAATAAAATCAACTGAATTAACATATATACCAAACTTTCATCAATTAAATCATGCTTGACATGTATATCACCAATTTTTAGACTAATAAAGGATCATCTACTTGAAGTAATATTTTGTCAAGAATCATTGAAGTGATGGTAAATTTTAGTGATGAGGAAGTATCTATTGTTTCATTAACATGTATAGACATTTCTTCACATTATTGAATAATATTATCTGTAGACTCGTACAAAGTAGCTTCATAGCTTAGATGTTCAGGGATGTTCATTTCAAATAAAAGCTAAATTAAATGACAATGATGATGATGAGAAGTCATAATGAGTTTAATAAAATTAATTTTAGATGGTAGATGATAAATTTCTATTATAGGATCCCATTCATCATAGTTGGTGGGAGTTGTGTAAGACAATGATGTATATTATTAAAGTAAATGCATCAAAGAAAGTGTGGAAGTAAATTTAAATTGATGTTGATAAGAGGTTTTTTATTGGGATTTATCCAATGTGGTCGTGTCTAGTGTATCTTATTGAGTTGAATTAGGTGATGTTTTAGGGATCATGGTTGGATTAATGTGTGGTCTATAGAAGATTTTGTATGTGGTTAAGAAGTTGAATAAGTGGATTTATAATTTTAGGTGTGTTGGAGTGAGAATAATTTGATGATAGATTATAATTGGAAGTTGTATAAATGGAGAGTGAATGAGTATCCAAATGTGGTGTTTGAATAAAAGCATGTGGAATAGTATATGAAGGGGTAGGTTTTGTTGTTGGATTTGTGGAGATCGGTGTCATTTGTCCAAGTTATATGAAATGATATGGGTAATAATCTTGGATAGTATGGAAAGTGGGAAAGTTTTCATAGCTAGAGTTTGGGTAAGAATCAATATAACAAAAAACTCTCCTTATATGTTTTATATTGACAACATTATCATCATTAATATCGATGAAGTTTTTAATAATGCTAGTGGTGGGACCTTAATAATTACTCAGTTGATGATTAAGAAGAGGGTATTTGTAAATTGTGAGATTCATGTTAGCTTGATTAAGGGAACCATGTTTTATTTTCATTTATGAACCTTATATGCAACTTCATAATCTTGTTGATGATCATAAATTAGGGTTTTATGATCAAAATTAGGACCTATAAGATATTCAAGATCAAATTTGCATAATTGACATAAATTTTTATGAGAATGACCCTAAATTGCATGAAACCAAAAGAATTTGTGTGGGTCATACAAATATTTGGTAGGTTGAGTAGGATCAATATCTCATGGTGAAGGCTTAGGAAGACACTTTTGAATTTCCTCTATGGAAAGAGGTTTGTGAGAATCCACATTATTGACTTGGGAAAATGTAGCACTAGAATGTGGTAAATGGTTAGTTTACAGTGGTTGTGGGAGAATAACATCATTGGAACCACTTGGAGTAATAACATGAATATTTGGATGGAATCATAGTTATTTGTAACACCATCATTAGTAGCATTCCAGTTTTTAGATTTCATAAGAATTTGAGTTCCATTAGGAGGATGGGAAGGCTAAAATTGTCTTAAAGAAAATATTAACATTTTTCTTGGTCAAGGGATTATTCCAAATATTTTGGAGAAAGGGTCCTTACAAGATATTGTAATTTAGGGTAAAGAACATTAGTGAATAAAAGGAAAATATTTTCTTATAACATGTTGTGTTCAACTTTGTTAGTCATGATTTTCTATCTAATGAACATTTGATTGGAATTATTATACCAATGCATTAACTAAATCTAATAAACTAGATATAGTATGAGATTTTAGTTGATTATACCAATCTAAAACACCACCTGTGAAGGTTTGGCTAAGAGATTAGTGGCAATAAAAGTATTGAGTTTAATCCAATATTTGTATAAGTTTATGAAATATTTCAAGTGAAAATTAAGTTTTGTAGACCCATTATAGGTTATATTAGGAACAATTCCACTTATGTAATTATTTTAAATTTGAGGGACTAAGGGTTCATTTTTTATATGTTTAATAGTTTTGTTAAGAAGTGGAAGTTGAGGTATAAGGTTAAAATTTGCATCTCTAGGGGGTCAACATGGAATTAGGATTGTGCACTCCCCATTGAGTCACTTGAGGATGATTTTTTAATTACAAAATTTGGTTTTAAATTTTTAACATTTTATTTGTACTATTAATTTGAAAAGTGGCCATTTGGTTCAAGGATTGTAATAGAATTTGATTAGTGTTGATAGTAGATAGACTAATAAGATAAACTTGAGATGCACTATAGGTAGAATTGACATGAGTGTGGACATGTGAACTTTGAGTAGGCCCACTTGAGTAAAGCCTAGCCATACTAGTTGAAATATTAGGCAATGTTGAAGAAGAGGTAGTAGAAAAAGTTGAAGGCATGGAAGAAGAAGTGGGTATTAAAGAGGAAGAGTCATGGAAGAATTCATAAGGTGATTTTACCTAAGACCTGTGGATAAATTATGTATAAGTGAAGGTGATTAATTGATTTAAGGTCCTTATTATCAATAAAATTTTCACCCTTGAGGAGGTTATTGAAGCCTCCTCACTTAAGTGATAGCATGGGAACTCTTCAAAGGTTGTGGCTAACCTTATATCTCAAGAGAACCTCTAGAGAGGGAAAAATCCCTTGATGTATCACTTAGGATCAATCACTAACCTACTAAATTTCAAGGAAAATGAAGAAATAAAATTATAAAATAAAAGGGAGGTGATACACCAAACTTATGACCATTACCATTGATTTTCATGTGTACTAAGATCTATAGGACTGCAATAACATACACTTATCCTAAAATAACATATCACATAAATGATTTGAAAATATGTGAAATAATGTGATAACATAAGGAAATATGTTTGACACTTCTAATCCATTTATAACCCTAGATGACACTCTTCAAAACTTGTAATAGAGAACCAATCTACATGAAGGTAAGAAGAATATGACAACAAAACCAGGTGAGCTTAGTTTACACTTGTTTATATCAACTATTCAAATATTCAAACTAAAAAGAACCATATAATGAGGTAAAAATATTCATACTATTGATCACTAAGCATAAAAAAGAGAAGGGCTACACCATACTCCTATTGGAAAGATCCTTTTCAATGTCAAAACCAGGCATACATATAGAAGAGAATGAGAAGGAGAGAGAATATGGGCATAAGAGAGGTGTATGAAAAATGTCAAATCATGAATAAGCAAGTTAAAATAAATAAAACTACCAAAGAAAAGTCATGAAACTCCCCTGTGTCATATTGTAATGATCTTCTTCATCAAGGTAGCATAGGAGATCATCATTGTCCTCTATGACTCATCCATAGTCTTTGAAACTACCCATTAGGAGTGATTATGAAGTGTAAATTCACATCATTGGAGTGTAATTTATTGAATTTCACTGGAAATTTGTTGAATTCCCCTAACCAATCATCTTTTCCCCTCTTTCTACAATTTTCTTCATAACTCTCACATTTTATCTCTAAGAAAGTTTATTCCTTGAGCCCTATTTAGACACAAGCTAATTGGTTTGAGTAAAAACTTACAATAAAACTAAGGGAATATTTATTTACCCTTTATCTACCTCCATATTCACCCAAATTTAATAATTTAAATCCCAAGGTAGACCCACTTTTTCATCTCCCATCTTTCTCAATTAGGACTAAAACAAGCCTACAGTACTAGATACAATACAAGGATATACATTACTACTCTAAAAAAAAAAAATATGTAGGGTACATAAAATAAGGTCTTATGGAAAAATTTAAATCCATTTTAAGGGTTAGAACTTTAGTTATGCCAAAATCAAGATTTTTAGCCCTAGTTGGTTTTGCACAAGCCAAAGGAGGCTGAGAGAAAAAAAATAAATTAATTGAGTTTTATGAAACTTAAAGGTAAAAAAAATACCTTAATTATGTCTACCCCAACTACCTTAATATTTAAAAACCATTGTTTTCCCTTGAACACTCTCCAAATCTCTCTAACCTGCCAATTTCCACAATTCTTCATGCATTTTAGGACTATGCAATAGGTTGTAGGTGTTGTTGGATATTTTAAATAATTATATATTTTTATTAAAGGTATTAAATGTTCATTAATTCTTATCACAAACCACTATATCCATCCAAACTCCAAACTCAACAAAAACCATTGCATACTTTCTCTAATTCTTGAGAACATGCTTGTAAGAGGAGTTTTTAGTAGTTCTTTTACTTTGATGCTTATTAGGGTTAAACAATGGTTTATATTTAAATAAATATTATTATCCAATTTTTATTATACATTTTATCATAGTTTTCACTTGCAAAAACCCCTTTAAGTCTCTCAACTATCTCCAAAGGCCTCATTTTTGTCTTAGAAGGTTGTAGGTACTCTTTAGATTGTATACAACTCTTTTTTGGCTCATCCATAATTTTAAAAGCTTATAAACACACTAATAAGTGATTGATATAATGTTTTTAGGTATTTTTAAAGATATATTTACTTATAAAATCTTTAGTCCTTAACTTTCAACCCACAATGGTCATTTTCTTTCAAACTTATGCAACCAGGCCTATATCATGGTCTTGAAATCTTTGTTTGAAACATATTTAAATAAAACTATAGTAGGATTAAACATTTTTAAAATGTAATATATGAAAAATATTAGTTCATATTTAATTACTAATAAACCAATCTTCTCCATTATTTTCTTTAATGCAGGGTTTTCCTAGCCATAATAACTTCATTATCTCCTACAGGCCTGTAGGTTCTCTTTTTCACTTACAGACTAAGAACTGATGGTATTTTTATTATTAAGGAATATTAAATGATATGATAACCTCTATATTATTTATTAAATTATTTATAACCTATCCATTTTCATGAATTATCACCCAACCTGATGCATTCATTCAATCATTTAGGCATATAACTGAATATATTGATTCTAGACCTACAATAGTCCTAATTAAGCATAGAGTGTTCAAGAAGGTTCAAAATATCTCATATAAATATTGAGTAAGGTATTAATTTTTTTTTCATAATATTAATACTCTTCATATAAGAACAAATTCATTTTCTACTTGAGTATGAGATCATACAACTCTCATTTTCACATATAAAGACCTATTTGAAGAACACTAAGACCACAAAGTCTCTAATAACCTAAAATTTATCCTTGATGATAGATTTATGCCTCTTGAATAGAGTGATACAAGGAATGAGAGGTTTGTGG
This sequence comes from Torreya grandis, assembly GCA_037957365.1. Lineage (NCBI taxonomy): Eukaryota > Viridiplantae > Streptophyta > Pinopsida > Cupressales > Taxaceae > Torreya > Torreya grandis. Next base: position 261,065 of record JARHVA010007269.1, on the reverse strand, counting down.
AGGATATTTAAATACTTCTCAAGACAATAAACATGTAAAATCAACAAAACCCTACTTGCCATCTTCATAAATCAACAAATATAACCCTTTTATTGCCATTAAGTGCTCACACTTGTCAAATAATTGCTATAAACGATGTTTTGAGATAAAAGGGATCCTAAAATACATAAAAAAGTCATTTTTATGATCAAATAGCTCCAAAATTCCTTTAAATTGACTAAAACTAAGCTAGTGGGGTTTTAAGAGGGTTTTAGAGCATTTTTCTTATTAATGATGGTTCATAAAGTTAAGACTTGTAACCTAAAACTAATGCATAAAATATTAAAGGAATATGAGCCCCTATATTCCCGTAAGAAAAGTTAATGCAACTCATTTTCTCCTTCATGAACCAAACATTTGAAAATAACCTTCACTACCTTACAAAGAGCTTGATGGAGAACCGGAGGAGATTTTTGCCTTTTTTGCACCTGTTACACACTCTTTAGCATGTATATGACATTTAGGGTATTAGATGATGTTGTGAAATAGATTCATCACCTTGTTTCAAAATATTCTTGGTTGGAGATGCCAACTTTCACCACAAAAAACTACCAAAACCCATCCAAATGCCTTCTTGACAATGATCTTTTGCTGTAACTCATTCCAAAGGCCAAAGAGAAGGTATTAATACCATACAAAAAGATTAAATAATGTACCAAGACTCCTTTTGTAACTTAATCTTGCCATGATACGTTTATTGTGATATATTTGAGGGTTTTAAATAGTGAATAGAGGTTTATATATGTTAGAAATGTATACTTTGCCACCTTTTAAAGCTTGTATAGACCCCAAAATATTATGACATAATCTCTATGTGTTCCACATGACCTTAAGTGATTCATATTTACATGGTTCATCTCCTCCTTTGAATGCTCTTTGATGAAGTCACCTTATATCATGTCTTCATATGAATCAAATATGACTTAGAATCTTATGAATTACCTTAGACTTTACGAACTTACCTTAATTTTTGAAAACTATATTACAAAAGACATTTTGAAAACTCATCAAGGACCAAGTTATGAAGATAGGCCAATCAACTGATTATTATAACTTCACCTTAGGACAAGACCTTGCATAGGACCCTAAAATAACCTAAACATCACCTCAAGACACTACCATGGGATATAACATCAAGACAAGGAATTAAAAGAGCTATTAATAGGGTTTGAAGGCTTGACAACAAAGTTTGACCCTATGTAGCCAATTTTGGCTAATAGTCCCATCATGAGATTGCAGATAATCATTGGATCCTTGCCTTGATGTTAGGGGTTTTCATTTATGAAGAGTATAATTTTAGCAATATATTTGAGATCACTCTCACCTTCAATAATAGGAATTTTTGGAGGATAGTGAAGTGGATCCAAATTTTTGGAAGGAGGCGACCCATAGTTTTTGGTTTTAATGGTCACATGGACAATACTAACATCAAGATTTTCTATGGAGGTATAGGGAAGGTAAGATTGAGTATAGTTAATAGGGTTAGTTAAAGTCATCATGTCATTTTGTATTTTAATCTCATCAAAGATGTACTACAAGGTGAAAAGTGAAGATAATAATATAAATATGAAAACCTAATAAGTCAAGTTGGTTGAGTTAGTTGTATAGGTAGGAACATAAAAAATTTATATAGGTTACTAAGTTGAATTGATTAATATAGTTGGTTGGGAAATAAAAAACAAAGTTTGGATAGATAATTTAGTCAAGCTGGTCGACTAAGTTGTATATACAATTTTTTAAAAATCCTACTAAGTCGAGATGGTTGACTTAGTTGGAATATTAAATAAATAATGTTAAAATCTACTAAATTAAGATAGTTAACTTGGCTATATATGTAGGAAAAGGAATAGTCTAGATAACCTACTAAGTCAAGCTAGTCAAATTAGTTATACAGGAAGGAAAAAAATAGTTTGGATAGACTCTAAGTTGAGTTGGTTGAATTAGTTATATAAGAAAGAAAATTTAATAAACTAGATGGCCTACTGAGTTGGTTAAATTAGTTATACATGCATGAAAAATGACATAGTGGATAGCCTACCAAGTCAAACTATTTGAATTAGTTATACATATAGTAAAATATAAAATTGTATAAAAATATGTTGGTTGATTTAGTTGATTCTAAAAAAAATAATAGTAATTTGAATTATGTAACTTTTAATTCAATAGTAAAATAGACAAAATAGTAAACTATTTACCACATAACACAAAATTGCATTAATGTTGGTCAATACAATCTTTAATACAAAAAAGAATGACAAGCAACAATTAGAAATTATAATTTTGTAAAAATTGATTCTAATTAATTATTTGAAAAAGAAGATCATGAAGTTTTATTAAAAGGTTTTGATTAATTTGTAGGCTTCCAAAGATACTTTCTTGTCCATTACATATTGATAGTGTAATGTTTTAGAGTGCTAACTATGGAGGAAATGTCATTCCCATAACCCACTAAACCTAGTTTTAAATGTAATATAGAAGTAACTTATCAGTGCTAACGACTTAATGATGCACCATAAAATCAAAAAGATGGCTAGATTCTTAAGGTTCAACTCAAAGGATAATCTTAGGCATTTCTAAAATACTGTGAGGTATGTGTAAATTAAAGACTATTTTTAGCTCTATATTATGGCTATGAGTATTGGGGAAAACCCCTCATGCCACAATATCTATAAATGATAGATAAAGACCATAAAAAAGTATCATGTATCCATTCACAAAAGTACCTAAGTAGTTTAAAACTATTTGTATAGAGTTTTTATGGAAATCAAGACAAAGTGAAAATAAAGGCAAAAATTAATTATCAAAACTAATTTGTAGTTTTTAAAAAAATAAATAAACAAGTAGCCAAAATTTTACAAAGTAAATGTGAAATTAATTACTAATAAATGAATTTGAATTTCCTTGTTTATGTTGAACTTAAAACACATAGAACAAGATTAGCCAAGTCAATTTAGTTGAAAGACAAAAAAACATAGTTGGGCAGGCTGATTTAATATGTTATTTAAATAGGACAAAAACAAACATAGTGGCAAGGTCAACTTAGTTTGTTTTGAACAAAATATATACATAAAACTAAATCAACAGGTTGACTTAGTGGACTGTGTGATACAATTTTTAAAAACTAAAAACTGATAAAGACAATCTAGAAATTGAAAAGATTGACTAATTTTGTTGAAAGATGAAAATGATAAATTGAAAAAAATTAATGTATAAATATTGTTAAGGGTGAACCTAGAAAATATAAATAGATTGACTAGGTTGACTTAGTTATTTAAAATGCTAAAAATATAATTGCTAATTATATTGTTTAAACCTAATTGAGTATTGTAGAAACAAAATTCTAAAAAAGATAGAAGTTAAACAAGATTAACTAAGGTGATTCAATCTGTTAGAAATCTAAAAATTGAAAGAGGTAAAATAAAAATAATCAATCAACCTAATCTAGTTAACTGTAATCAATGAATATAAAAAATGGGAAAGGCTATTTAATTGACCAACACAACTCAGTTTGAAAATGAAACCCTACAAGCCAAAGGAGAAAACTAAATTGGTCATCCTGATCTATTTGACTACAAACTGTGGACCTATAAACATTAAAAATAGACTAGATTGGCTAGCCCAATCTAGTTGACTTTAGAAGGAAAACATGTAAATAAATAAACATACTAAACCAACCATCCTGATCTATTTGACTATGGAAAGAGATCAAAAAACATAATACAAAATGAGATTTACCAATGTGATCTAGTTGATTGTGAATCCAAAATTTGTAGACAAATGTTAAGACAAGGTAAACCAACCCAATTTAGTTGATTGTAAGTGAAAAATTAAAAATATGCAAGGGTAAAATTCATATAGGGTTCACTAGAATGTATGCAACAAATTAAGATATATCTAAAACTTATTAGACTTAGTAAAATCCAAGATTAGATAATATAATCAACTAACATTCATCATGATACATGTTTATATAAGGAGCATGACCAAATTGGATTTGACAAACCTAACCAAGGGATATCTTACCATACAATACCAATAGAGAGAATTACAAAGCCTCGAGGCAAATGATACTATGTAATAAGCCTAGCTAGGTCTAAGTACATAAAGTAAAACTAATGTAGTTCTCACCAAATCTTGTGGCATAAAGGGAGATGGTTAAACTTAAATAAACAATCAAGGTATCATGATAGTAAAATGGGGGCCTAGATCACCTAAAATGAAATATGAAAATTAAAAAAAAATCTATATCTATACTAAGTTTAAGCATAAAAGTAATCTAAGCTAGGATTTATACATCATAACACATATTGTATACACATAATATTTTATAACTTTATCAATTATTGATGCTTTCTCTTTCCAAAACCCATTGAGTCTCAATATTTCTTTGTGCATGCCTTAAGGGGTACATCATGAAAGGGGTGGGTAGACCATTGGTGCTTTGTAGGATTGTTATCCTTTTACTACCACTTGCTATTTATATATCCATCTCCTAAAAACATTCCCCTAAGCTTTGCCTCCTATTTTTCACCCTCCTCTAGTCATTTTCCACCTTCATTAGCCCTTCCCTACCCTAAAATACTTTTTTATGGTTTATGATACAATGTCATCCCCATCGACCCTGCACCTAATTGACAAAACTCATTTAGGGTCTAGGCCCATCTTTGGCTGACCTAGACTAGGACCTAATTTGATTTTACCAATAATGATATAGAGTTCATTTGGATGATCCTATCAATTAAAATTTCAAAAAATACTAGGGTTAGATCCAAGAATATAATCACACTTATTTCATCATTTATAAATAAGAGAAGAAGAAGAGATATATATTATGCATCTGTTTATCCACCATAATACTTGAGGAGCATAACTTAGGGTTTCATACTTTCCTTGGAGATATGGATCTTGTCTTGTAGAGAAGTATTTTAGATGCATAGTAGGTTGTGTAGTCTAGAGATGATTTCTTCTTGTCATACTTACATACCATAACAACCTTCTATGAAGCACCTTGGCCAACAGAGAGATTGAGGCTTGGCAGGTTCATCTTCAAAGGTAAGTATTCCTAACTTATTCCTCCTTTGTAAGAGTAGATAGATTTGTATTTTTAATTCTCTCCTATGTATTAAGATTCTATATACATTTACATGAGTATATGTATTATATGCATGTTTAATTTTTATGTTTATTACCCCTACTTTGTGTCACAAGCTTTGGTGAGCACTAGATTAGACTTTTTTGATTTTGTCATTTACTTAGTGAATATGAAAACATAGGACCTAGTTAGGGTTATTACATAGTTTTGATTGATTAGAGGCTTTAGAACCCTCCCTAATAATATTATTGTGGTAAGAGATACCTTGGATAGGTCTAATGGATCCATCTTGGTCATGAACTCAAATATATAATGTATCAACAATCAGAAGTGTAAGTAGAATTTATCTTTTTTGAGCTAGGACTAATTAATAGATCAATTACATTTTCCTTTGCATACTTTCTAGTGAACCCAAATTAAATCTAAGCCTTGCAGGTTTTCTTTCATGCCATCATTTATATTTTTCTATATTTATACTATATTGAACTAGTTGGTATAGTTCTAAATTTATGTGCACATGTTTAACACATAATTTCTTCAAAATGATTCTATTTTATCTATGCAAGTCTTCATCAATTATAGGTTACTAGATTAAACAGTTTGAGACAATATTTTTCTTTAGTTACAAATTAGCATACATAGTCAAATAGGTGGACTCTATCTGTTATTTTATTCTATCAACATAAAGGTCAATAAACATAGTTAAACATGTTAATTTTATTTATTATCTCTTCTTCAACACATAGGGTTTTGAAAACTTAGTTCAACTAGTTGACCTAGTTGGCAAAGTTTAAAAGCAACATTTGAACATCTCAACATAAAAATTTGTAATCTAAATAATATTTAATCCTACCAAGGTTACTCTCTCTCTCTCTCTCTCTCTCTCTCTCTCTCTCTCTCTCATTTCAGTTCTTCCTTTAGTACTATTTTTCACAAGTTTGCAATCTACAAACATATAACCCTACAACTAACTAGGTCAACCTAGTCAACTTAGTTTTGTAGTATATCTTCTATCTAAGAGACATAGTCAACCTGTTCAACTTTTTTTTTAAAGACCTTACTCATATAGAGTAATAGTGACCCAATATACTCTATTGTGTACTATTTGCATACAATGTTGCTTGACCTGACTTTGTACTATTATCAATCAAGGAATTAACATCTATTTACTAGTAATTAATTCACATTTCCTTTTTAGTTATTTTCATGTTTAAATTAAATCACATAGATTAAATAGGTGGTTTTTCAAATCACCATTTTAGTTACACTGGTTTACTCTTTTGCACACACTACCAAATTACTTTACATTAAAAAAGCATTAAAATTTTTTCTTGCCAAGGCCTACCTACTAGGATTTCATCACCAAGGGGGAAGCCGATTTGGTTTTCTTGCTAAGCATAAATAGATGGTTAATGGTATTTATTGGAAAATTACCCAACACCCTTATCACTGATGGATTTTGAAGTGAGGAGGTAGGCCCCAATACCATTGCCAATACAAATCCCTTTTAGCCCATATGTCCTGAAACCATCCTTAGATTGATTTTTAGTTCCTTTTTTTAGCCAACTTTCTTATCACATTATAATTAAAATTAATAAAACTTAGTATGACCAAATAATTAACATATACTTTCCAATTTTTTCTTTCTCTTTGATCATTATGTGTTGTATTTCAAAACTTACATTAACCAATGTTTATGCAAGTTTGTGCTATGTGTCTCAATTAGATCAATCACATTGACCTAATTGTTTTTGTTCTTAATTTCATTATTGCTTCAAAGTATTTTGAAAAATTTTCCCCTATTTTAGAAAACTATCATCTTGATCGATACAGTCTCTTACAAACTATTTTATCTTCCTACTTGCATTACACAATTGACCTATAAGATTGTGTATTCTTATTTCCCTATTTATTTATCTATTCAAAAGTAAATAGTTAACCTATATAATTATGTATCTTTATCAACCTATTTATCATTATTGATTATAATACACATTTGACATACATGATTATGTATCCTTATCTTTCTATTCTGCTCCTTGAGTTATAAAACACAGTCGACTAGTTCAAATCTATATCTTATTTCCTAATTTTGTCTTTGCATCATTCCTTATAGCTCTCTTCTTTCATAATGAACATCTTGTTTGAGGGAAACACAAAGATGAACTCAATAGATATGATGAGCATTACCAATCCCAATATGTTTCCCCATAAATATTTCATGGATTCCACTTTAGATGAAACTAATATGCATGTGGCCACTCACACTACAAATTACAAGACTCTTCCTCATTCATCTTTAGTTCATAACCCTCTTTTCTCCTTAGAATGCCACTTAAAAATGTAATACACTCCTAAAATACTTTTCTTCATTAATGAATTTCCTCAACATAGAGGAAAAAACCCTTCCACTATTTACAATCTCATGATAAGTGGTCAAACATAAGAACACCATTCACCTTCCCCCACATTCTCTAATAGATTTGGGGGTGATACCTTCTTTTCTTCTCAACCTTTCCCTTCTATTTTGACTCCTCATACTATGACTTCTTATTTTTTGATATATTTAGCTCCTATGCCAAGTATCTATACTAACATGGTAGGTTCAACATATAGTGGGCCTTTTCCAAGACCTTTTCTCCTGAATCATTCCACTAGTGTACCATTTTATACCAATATTAATCATGACACTAGTGCTTCTTTTTATGCTAATCCTTATACAAGTGCATATTTTGCTACACATGTTAATCATGATACTAGTGCCTCCTTTTCTACTAAATCCTCTCAATCCACTAGTGCTGCATATGCCACCACTCAAAATGGTACTTAAGCCACTAATACTAATGCTAATGCCTCACATGTCACACCAACTAGTCAAAATACCACTCACTCAAATCCATCAACCCTTATTGTAAAATTTAACTAAATGAATTCTTTTAAAGCTAATAATGCCAACCAAATGATGCAAATATAGAATCACCTTATTCACCTTCAAAATCAATCTCACCAGGTTCTATGCAGAGCACAAAATGAAAATGCCCCCCATCTCCATTAGGGATTCCCATGGAAACCTCATTCCCAAACCATCCTTTGTTAACAAAATGATTAAACATCTTCACAATGAACCTTTTACACCTCAAATTTCCATTATAGATATATGAGGTATCATAGCTACCATTACTCATAATGGGTTAACTAATCCTACCTTACATTTAACAATGTTTGGTAATATTTACACAGTCTGGGTCAAGTTAAACACTTTTACCACTACCAATATCTTACTAAAAAATCTCTTTGAAGATGTTTTAAATTGGTATAATAAACTAAAGTCCCATTCTATCACTAACTTAGAAGATCTAGTTAATGATCTAGTACATGAGTTTCAAAATAATGACCTTCATGAGAATACCTTGGCTCATTTTACTAATTGCAAGTAACATGAAACCAAAACCACATAAGATTTCATAAAATAGTGGAAGACCTTGTCTAATAAGTGTAAGAATAACATGGAATATGATAATCTCTTTCATCTATTCACTAATGATCTTTATCTAAAATTATAACATCGGGTTAGGACTCTCTCTCCACAAACTTTAGAAGAGGCCATTGACCAAGCCAAGTGATAATAGTTTCTCATGCATTAGTTTGAACCATACCAACCTCCCATGGGCACTTGAATGATCATAAAAAATGAAAATAATCATGGTACCAATGATGGTGTCACCATTTCCTCTAACAATTTCATAATATTTAAGCCATTATTCCCAACCTTATTATAAAAAAGATCCCCTTTTCAACAACACCCCTAATCCTTAATTTTATCAAATAAACAACATCAATGTTCATAAGACATTATCCTTAGTGAAGCTCCAAAAGTGTCTACCAAGGCCTCTTCCATGAGAGCTTGACCCCACTCACCCTATGAAATCATGATATGATCCAAATAAATTTTGTTGGTTGCATGCTAGTCGGGGTCACTCTCATGAGACTTGTAGGCAAATACATAACTTAGCCATGGATTTCCTCCTTGGTCTAAATTTTGATCATGATTACATTTTCATAAATGATAATAAGCCTATGATATCACCTTAAAAGCTCATGAAACACAAAATAAAAATCAAGCTTTAAACCAAGCTAATGCTCATCTGACCATATACAAAGATCCTCTTCCAAATCATCAAGACAATAATGATAAGCTTACTCCTTCCACCAATAACATTGAAAGTATTATATACCAATATCCCAAAGAGAATGTGGTAAATATGAATAATATGCACATGGTAGTTACTTTCATTGATTGTCATCCTACACACACACACCAATCATCCCAAACTTTCTATGTTATCCAAGATTCTTCTCCATTCTCACCTAATGGAGTTAGGGAAAAATGACTAATATTTATCATATTTTCACCCTTTAGAAGAAGGTTCTTCAGGCCCTTTTCAACTTAAGAAAAACTATGAGAACAACCCCAGGCTATGGGTCACCTATGGTGGAGTTGAACCTCTAGAGTAGGCTAGCTTCCTCTTTGATGCTCACCTAAAACTAATGCTAAAATAATTCTTCAAAGGTAAAAGGGTGAATGAGAGAGAGAAAACATGAAAGGGAAACCTAAGATAACAATGGTGATGCACCTAATTTATGGTTGATCTACCCTACTTGACTTTTATAACACTAATGAAACAAGTAAAAGACTAGATCTAAGACTCCAAATATTTGTTATACATCAGTGTTTCATGAAGAAGTTCACCAAATGATCTAATCTAAGGGAAATGAAGGAAATTTCTAAATAAAGACACTAGCCAATCATAATATCCATATCCAAGCTTCAATCAAGAGATGTAAAACACTAAATATGACTTGCATAATAAGATGGACTAGTAACCAGGTGAGATCATAATTTGACAAGGGAGATATTTCTACCACATATGTAAATATGACATATACACACTATACTAGAATAATGACATCTAAAATAGTCTTGTATTCATCTCAAGAGGTTACAAACTCCATCTTGGTAGAGTTTGGTCATGTGCAATAAAGGGAGTAGAGTGATACAATGGGGATATTTTTTTGGCTCAAAAGCCTTGATATATAACATAAATGGAGAAAGAGAGATGGGAACAATGCTTTAGAGAATGGATAAAATATCATCATGATTAAGAAGAGAGGTTGCAACTCATTGGTTACCTTCTACATGCATGTCTTGATTAACAAATGGATCTCCTTTTGTCTCACTAGTCTCCAAGCTCCTCTCATTGGCTGAGAGTGTCCTACTAGATACAAGGGTTTGTTCCATGATGAATGAGTCTATTTTAGTAAAATCAATGACCTTAACTACTTATCCCACTACTAGTTCACCACATTGGAACCCTAAGTCCACTTGACATGCTCATGAGGATTAAAACCTCAAATCTTAAAACTAATAGAGCCATGCTATGAATGGTAGTTTGCACCTACTTTATTGATGATGGAACATGTGGACAGATGAAACCCTTTTGCGTTAACCACATATCTATTCCATTTCCATGTGTGGATCATAGGTATATTTATAGGTGGAAAACCAATATAAGGTTATTGGGTTTCTTATAGTTTTCATATTAATATGGACCTGTAGACTATATATCATTTTTCTACTTTATAATAGGTCCAAATAGACTTATTCTATCTCTATAAGAACCAAAATCTCATATATGCATACATGGATCCTTCTTAAGAAGGGTGAACACTATTGCAAAAAATAACCCTACTTAAGCAAAAATATGAACTAGAGGTCCATATTTAGCCTTAATGGCAATTTATATATGTTATTTATATCTTACTACATCAGTGTGCCCCTTTAACGATGTTCGATTGATCTTCCATGGTGATATGAGAATCCTCTAAGACCCATTTGCTTTCATAAAAAATGGCTTTAGTTTGACTCCCATTAAAATATCTAGGCTTTCCTTTACTCCAATTGGCTATTGATCATGACCTAGATCATGACACAATTTGACCCATCTTGCACCATTGATCCTACTCAGTATAAAGAAATATGAGTAATTGATCTACTTCTTGACTTTTCAACCTTTTCCAAGCTTATGCCATGTGTCAAATATGTATTAATTCTTAGTATCTGCTATCTATCTGCCAGCCTCACACACTTATACCACATGTTAATCTCTCAAGATCTTTAATTGTTTGACTCCTCACACACTGTTAGATCAAGATGCATGATGAATGTAGAATGTTAGATCAATCGGGACCCACTATTTAAAATCCAATAACTAGTTCATGATCTTAAAAATGATGTCCTTACTCTTATCAAATGACATTCACATGATCATCATTGACATCCATGTGATCATCAAATTTAAGCTAAAAATAACTTGGTTTAATACAACTTAAACTTGATGTGAGTGTAAACATATTATTTCACATGCCCAACTTTAGAAGCTTGAAACTTGAACCATAACAATCATGGAGGCACCAAATGTTTAGGAGATGTTCTTGAGGCCAAAAGGAATGAAACCATTTGATCCACTAGTCTCATAAGCCTTCTAAGTGAAGATATTAAATTCACAAGTTGGCTAGCTCATTTTATCTTACATGACATCTTGGTTCATTTAAATAAGTATGGGTAACATAGCAAAATCTAATTGAGGATTCAACTTTGAACATGCATAACTTCTATCACACTTTGGTAGATGACCTAAAACTTAGCACATAGTAACTAGGGACCAAGCTAAATAAACTCATATGATCATTTTATCTTGAAATTACCATATGTGAGAGATATGATCTTTTCAATATTCTCACTTGGCTCTATTTTATCATCTTAAAAAATGGCTAAATATGAGAAACCTAGCGAAATCTAACTGAGAGGCCAAATTTAGGTCTTCATATCTTTTGATGTATTTTGGTGGATGACCAAAAACTTGGTGAATATTTTATTAGGATTAATTTGGACAAACCCATATTACTAATTCTCCCTAACTAATCCACACATGGTAATTATGACATCAACAAAGTTCCTACTTAGAATTTTTTTCACTAGACTCAAGATGTCTAGATGAACACAATGAAGAAGTAGATGAATGCTATGCACTTTCATACTTATTATAGGCACTCTTGACATCCCATAGGGTCTATATAACTCTTTGGACCTATCCTAAATCCTTTTTATCTACTACTTTATCAAACCATGTAAGATATTTATATATGGGCTAAAATTGGCCATCTTTGGCGATTCACAGGGGTTGCATGCCTATCTATGCAAAAGAACCTAGACTATGTGCCTAGTCCAGTCTATTGGATATAGAGTCTCTTCTCTATATCTAACATATTAACTACCAATCTTGATCTAACCTCTTTTGAAACAAAAAAAATACCAAAAGGAGATTTAAACAAGATAGAGTGCGTAAGGCACTTATTGAAAGGAAACTAACCTATTGAACAAAATAAGGACAAAAAAAAATGATAGAAACTACACTTAGAGGAATTTGAACAACATTAATCTAATATATATAGCCTAAAACTATGTGTACCTTTCCTTTTAGATCAAAGGGAAATTTTAATAATTTTCTTGCCTCATGAGATGAGGAATTGAATGAGACATGTAACTCCTTGACTCTTGGTCATGATGCCTACTTTTTCTTTGTTAAAATTATCATCTGCCTTAGCATGATGTTTAATGAGAATCAAGTAGCTCCAAATAGGTTAGCTATGTGCATCTAGATAGTCTCAGATTTCTCATATGGCTCCTTAACTACAACCTCTAATAGTGGTTCAACAAGGCATACCTCCTTGGTTTCCATGATGTCCTTGATAAGACTAGGCTTCTCTTTAGATTCAAGTTCTTCAATCTCATCAAGGAGATTTGCATATTCTACCCAATCTTGGTCATTATCCTCCTTGGGAAATTATTTTTCCATCTTCTTGAACACTTGATCCTCATTTTGACGTAGATCCTCAAGATATAGAGAGAGCTTAATTTACAACTTCTCATCATATTTGTCCTTTTTGTCCTCCAAGAACCACCATTTATTTAGTCTTTTCCTCTTGATATATGAGGTCATCAAGATGGTATTCTTCATACTCTATAATATTAAAGGAATCTTCATAATAATATTTAATCTACTACACTATCCCATCATCCAAGTTTACTATCTTGAGCTCATCAATCTCACTCATGAAATCATGGTACTACTACTACCAATGGTCCTCTTCATGTTGGATCTCATATCCAACCTACAATTTTTCCTATAACTCATCTTTATTAACATTATCAAAGACTAAGATATGCTCACTCTCATCGAGTGGTGTCTCAATTATTATTTCCTCTTCTTGGTCATTGAAGTCATCATTATTTTCTATCTCCTTAACTACATCTTCTTGATTTACCTCACAAAGGAGAAGCTCTTTCTCAAAGAGTGGCATAACAGACCCTTGGAAATACTTAGCAAGATGAGAGAGGTCCAAAGAAGTTACCATAAGTACTTGATTTTTCTCATGGAATTGCTCTTCTTGGATCACCTTCATGTCCTCTTCCTATTTATTTGTCCCTTAAATAGCTCTCCATGAAGGAAAGGCTCTGGGATTTTGAGGGAAAAGGATTAAAGGCTAGATGTTCTCTTGTTTGACTTCCATAATCACCATTTATTTAGGATTCTACCTATTGCTTTAAATGGATTTCCAAGATGTAAATGACCTAGATTCTTGTAAAGGGAGGGATGGGGGTTGAATAACCTTAGGTTTATTTGACTGCATGATTTGATTCCAAGATGGGAAAGATCAAGGTCATACTTTGACCTTTTATTTTTAGTTCTCCTCCTCTTTCCTTTTCCTTAGCTCTAAATCTTTGATCTACTTATCAATATTCTCTTAGAATATATTCTCTTTAATGTGGTCAGTAGCTTCTTAAAGGCAAGGAACATAAGAAGGTTCTTAAGGAGGTATTAGAGTTATTTATATAGGTTCATATCCTTTTCTAACTTGGGTCCTCAAATCTAGATTTACCTCACTTTTCCTACCCTATGACTTCACCACTTGATTTTAGCTTGGAACCTTGAAGAGCTTCATAAGGGGTTCTTGAGGAAGGATTGAGTCTTGAAACCTAATATCAGGCCATTCCACAATAATTTATTTCTTTTTTTGTCAACTCTCTTGGATAAATTTCCAAGAAGGAAAGGTCGAAGGAACATATTAATAACTTGGGACATTGAAAGGGATATTTGGAATGGTCTCTTGAGGAGGAATGGATGACACAAAAAGGCTGAGGTGGTGAATATGTAGGCGCATAAGGTTAGCAAGGTTGGACCTGCTATTCCTCAATAACTTTTATCTTGTACTCAATTTTCTAAATGTAACCATCTAAATCCATCATCTCACCTATGAGATTATTCCAATTTTCTCTCTCAACAAGTGCCCATCCTTCTTTTATTCACTATAATGACTCTCTCACATGATAGACCTAGTGAGAAGGGACATCTTGGACATAATAATTTTGTGAGCACAACTCTAATGCATGCTTGACAAGGATTATTAAAGTCTACTTAAGTGTTTTTATATATGGATCATGATAGGGTTGATGAGGATTAGTGTTATGATGGGCTTGCTATTCATATGGAGGATCAGGGCAATATTCTTGCATATATGACTGGAATAGGTACTCATGTTGCTAGTGATGATCATAAGGAATGTAAGATCTATTCCATTGATAATAGAGACCATGATCAACTTGCCAAGGTTCCTCATAGCTTTGATAGAAATATTGGTAGGGATGATTAGACTCATATGAATCATGAGGATCATATTGGGGCTATTGATAAGGAGGTGGATAATAGGAATATTCATCATAATTATTCATATTGACCTAATATGTCAAATGAGATGCAAAAAACTAATTAGAAACTTTGTTGAGACATACCTAGTTTACTCATAACTATAATCTTGATTTAGAGTCACCATTGGTGCTAATGTGCTTGCTTCCAAAATTTGATTAGAGGAAAAACACACCAAGATATTTACACTCTTTTGGACCTTTAGTCCCACTAAGCATGGTAGAATTGTTACCACTCAAATTTACACCCTTTAGAAGAGGGTTCTTCAAGCCCTTTCCAACTTGAATAAAACTATGGGAAGAACCCTAGGCTGTGGGTCACCTATGATGGGGTTAAACCTCTGAAGTAGGTTATCTTCCTCTTTTATGCTCACCTAAAACTAATGCTTCATAGGGAAAAGAGTGAAAAAGAGAGATAGAAAACATGAAAGGGAAACCTAAGATAACAAAAATGATGCACCTAATTTATGGTTGGTCCACCTTGCTTGACTCTTAAAACACTAATGAAACAAGTAAAAGACTAGATCCAAGACTCCAAATATCTATCATATATTAGTCTTTCATGAAAAGGTTCACTAAATGATCTAAGTTGAGGGAAATGAAGAAGAGGTCTAAATCAAGACATTAAATAGTCACGGTATCCACATGTAGGCTTCAATCAAGAGATGTATAACACTAAACATGACCTGCATAATAAGATGGACTAGTAACTAGGTGAGATCATAATTTGACAAGGGAGAGATTTCTACCACAGATGTAAATCTGACATATACACACTATACTAGAATAATTAAATATAAAACCATCTTGTATTCATCTCAAGAGGTTACAGAATCCATCTTGGTAGAGTTTGGTCATGCCCAAGAGAGATAATAGAATGATACAACGAGGATATTTTTGGCTCAAAAGCCTCTATATATAGGAAAAAGGGAGAAAGAGATATGTGAACAATGCCTTAAATAATGGAGAAAAGAACATTGTGATCAAGAAGTGAGGTGGTATCTCATTGATTTCCTTTTACATGTGTGTCTTGATCAATAAACGAATCTCCTTTTATCCCACTAGTCTTCAAACTCATCTCATTGGCTAAGAGTGTCCTACTAGAGATAATGGCTTGTTCTATTATGACTAAGTATATATAAGAAAAATCAATTCCCTACCAATTCACCACCTTGGGACCCTTAGCCCACTTGACATGCTCATGAAGATCAAAACCTCAAATCTTGAAATTGATAGGGCCATGCCATGAATGGTGGTTTGTACCTACTTTATCAATGATGTAGCCATGTGGATAGATGAAACCCTTTTGTATTAACCACATATCTAATCCATTTTATTATTTGGATCATAGGTTTATTTATAGGTGGAAAACAAATCTAAGGTTTTTGGTTTTCTTATATTTTCTATAGTAATATAGACCTGTAGACTATATATCACTTTTCTACTTTATAATATGTCCAAATAGACTAATTCTATCTCTATAGGAATAGAAAAATCATCTATGCATACAGGGATCATTCTTAAAAAAGTTAAACACTATTGTATAAATAACCCTGCTCAAGAAAAAATATGAACTAGAGGTCCATATTTAGCCTTAATGGCAATCCATATATGTTCCTTATATATTACTACATTAGTGTGTCCCTTAACAACATTGGATCAAGCTTCCATGATGATAGGACAATCCTATAAGACCCATTTGCTTTCATCAAAAATGGCTTTGGTTTGACTCCTTTCAAAATCTCTAGGCTCTCCTTTACTCTAATTAGCTATTGATCATGACTCACTTTGACCCATCTTGCACCATTGATCATGAATGGTATAAAATAATGCAAATTGTTGATCTACCTCTTAACTTGTCAACCTTCTTAAAGCTTACACCATGTGTCAAATGCACATTAATTCTAAAAATCCACTATTAGTTTTCTAGCCTCATGAGCTTATGCCACATGTCAATCTCTCAAGCTCTTTGATTATTTGACTCCTCACACACCATTGGATTAGGATGTATGATGCAACATAGAATGTTAGATCAATCAATACCCATTGTTTGAAAGCCAATGGCTAGTTCATGATCTTAAAAATGATGTCCTTGCTCCCATCAAATGATGTTCACATGACCATCATTGAATCTTGTAACTTGAAGTACAAAAGTCATGGAGGTAAATTTTTTTTAAGAGATGTTCTTGAGGCCAAAAGGAACAAACCCATTTGATCCACTAGTCCCAAAAGCCTTATAACTAAAGATATTAAATGCACAAGTTGGATAACCCATTTGATCTTATGGGATGTCCTAGTTCATTTGACCAAGTATGGGAAACTTAATGAAATCTAATTGAGGAGCAAACTTTGAACATGCATAATTTCTATCTCACTTTGATGGATGACCTGAAACTTAGCACATAACAACCAAGGATCAAGATGAACAAACCCATATTGTCATTTTATCCTAAAATTTCCACACATGTGAGATATGTCTTTGTCAATATGCTCACTTGGCTTTATTTAAGATTTTTAAAAAATGGCTAAATATGGGAAACCTAATGAAATATGATTGAGAGGCCAACTTTATGTATTCATATATTTTGATTCACTTCAATGGATGACCATAAAATTAGTGCATATGTTCTTGGGACTAATGTGAACAAACCCATATGACCAATTCTCCCTAACTCATCTGCATGTGGAAATTATGATGTTATCAAAGTGCCTATTTAGAATTTTTTTCCATTAGACTCAAGATGTCTAGATGAACACAATGAAGAACTAGATGAATACTATGTACTTATATACTTATTCTAGGCACTCTTGACATCCCATAGGGCCTCTACAACTCTTTATACCTATCCTAAATCCTTTTGATCTACTACTTTATCAAACCATGCAAGATATTTATATGTGGGCCAAAATTGGCCAACAAGGACCTCATCTCTTTTAAAGAACCAATTCTAACACCTCTATTTGATAACACCTCTCACACTATTTATACAACTACACCAACCTATCTACCCATTGACAACATTGATCTAAATCCCAATAACACTTCTTTAGACCAATCATAAGATAAACCTAAATCAACTACCCCTTCATTGAAAAAAAATCAACCAATTTATCCACAAATTACACCACCCATGTCTTACTAACACAAGTTTGAATGTACCTATACTCCTCCTTCCTAGGAGATCCTCTAACATTATGCACCTCTTTCTAGTAGTCCACCTATGGGTTATGATGAATGGGACCCTATTGTAAAACTTACCAATCTCCCATCTCAAATACCCTTTATTAAACCCATGATAAATTCTCTATGTCATTACAACCACCTAATGCAACTATTATTCAAGATGAACATCCCTCAGAATCCCCTTGTAGGATGTGAAACTACCTTATCTAGGTTAGTAGATAGTATCTTGTAATAATGTGAAGATATGTCTATAAACATTGATGAATCACTAGACACTTCTCTTTCTATCAATTTTTTTATTATTTCCATTATCCCAGATGAGATATTACTTCATGCAGATGATCCTCCACTCTTTATAAGCATTCAAATTGGTGATATCCAAGTCAAGCCTGATTTGATTGATGAGGGTTCAGGTACTTATGTTGCCTCCTTAGACTTCATTAAAACACTTGGATATTCTAAGTATAATCTTAATTCCACACACAACATGTGTCAAGGTTATGATCAAAGGTAAATTCATCCTTTAGGTTGTATATGGATCCCTATTATAGTCTCATCTATCACTATTTGAGTAAAGGCTATGATATTCAACTTTCCCCTTTCCTACAATTTCTTGTTTGGTAGGCCTTGGACTCATCATGATTCGTAAATAATAGTAGACCCCCTACTAATAAATAGTTTACAAATGGATCTTTTAATTTATCAATTTTCATGATTAAAATGAATCTAAAACTGATCAATAAATTGGAATTTTAAGTGATAAAAACTAATTAATATCTAATTTTTAGAATTCACTAAATTTAATTCAATCAATAGTTGATCAATCAATCCAGATTTCACTTATATTGATTATTTATAAATGTCATAAACTGATAAAATATACTTAAAAAAAAATTAAATATGACTAATTAAATACAAAAAATAAATTAGAAATTAGAATGCTAAATCAGAATAAAGATGGCACCAAAATTGTTTATAGAGTTTAACAATTGCCTAAGTCTCTGGGTTCATTCAAAATGATCCATTACAAATCAATTAAAAGTATAAGTGAAAAAATTACAATACCATAATGGAATCAAAATACCTATAAAAATATGCCAACAAACCTCTAAAAGACTCTAATCAGACTCAACAATGTCAATCCAACTTCTTGTAGCATTTGCATGATCAATTTCCCAACATTTTATGTCAAAGTGTCACTTCAAATGCTTCAAAATACATCAAAAAACACCAAATCAAAAGCAAAAATATACCAAAAGAAGTGTCTTATAATTATGAGCAGCTTTCTAGTTTATTTTGAGATCTAAAAATGCCTCTAGACTAGTCAAAAATGCCAATCTCTACAAACTGTTAAATTTTTACACAGTCATTTTCCATGTCCTGTACAAATATAATTTCATGCCTTTTATAGCACTTATAAGTGCATGTCAGATTGGTTAGGCTATTTAAACATTTTACCATGGATCATGGGTTTAAATATAATGGTGGATGCTTCTCTAACCACATATGCCACATATTTTTTATATAGGAATTAATATCCCACATTTACCATGTATAATCTCTCATAAGGATTAATATAGCCTAACGCTGATCTCTTTAGCCATGGCTACAACCACATATTTCTCCTTTTGGTTAGGATATCTACATGGGTGACTCAAACTTTTTGAATTTAAACCTATGCTATGTTTGGAAGATATGGACAATCTTGATTAACTCAGGCACAATTGGAATCTTGAGCTAGCATCAACAAGTAACTCAAACTTGCCATAACATTATGACTTGGAAAATGTGAAGGTCATGGTGGCAGGCCACATGGTAACCTAAGGACCCACCATGTGGACCTCTCAAATATCACCACTTAAAATGCTCCTCGACCTTCCACTTTTCAACATGAGAATGCACCAAAAATAATATGGTACAAAACTATAATGTAATTTATAAATACTAAAATCACACTAATATAACACAACAGTCAAATCCACTTCTAAAATAAGAGTGGACCCCATTAGATATAGTCTCCATAACTAGCCTTTTACAACTATGATCAATGAATATAGGGGACTAAACATCCTTCATTTTTGCCCTCCAACAAATGTCACTACATAAATGAGCTTGTAATCGATCTCAAGTCCTGCTAAACTTGTGCTTTCCAGTTGACTAAGTTTGACCTATACCTTTGACCAATGGTATTTGGAACATATGGTGTCCATTTAATTCATTCCAAATATCATTATAGATCTCTTAGAGTCCTCTTCTATACTATAATTGTTTAGGAAGTTTTATGGAAAATTTGACATCCTAAATTATCATCTAGATCACATCACATGAGGGTTATATCCTCTTCTGCCTACTAATGTGTCAAGTTTACCCATAGTGGTGCTATCTATAAGATTCAAGGTGATACAAACCCTTATACTTTTAAACAATTATAACAACATGGTGTGTTCAAAATTTCAACCCTTGAATCCTTTCCAAGTGTTCCATTCCAAAAATCTCAACATTTCAACTTTCCCATCAACTCTAATCGATGTTATCATGGTCACCCCAAACTCATCGAGAACATGCCACCTGACCTCTTAGACTATAATGATGATGAGCTAGATGAGATGAACCTCAATATCAAAACTTTAGATCTCTCTCCTCATCTCAATTCCTAATTTCCACCATCCTTGAAGCTACATTATTGTCAGCCACCTATCAACGATATACTTGTGGTCCTAACCAAAACTCAATATTCTATTCATCAAGCCACTTATAATGATAAGGTCATTCCTACCTACACCATCAACCTTCATACACCTAATTATGATTATGGTTTTACCTTAGATGATCCATTTCTATGATGTCTCAATCAAGTTAGAGACACTGAGATCCTTTGTTATTATTCTTCTTTGTTTTAATATTTTCATTCCTCTTATCGTATTCCATCTTATATAAGTCCTAATTATAGTATTATTTCTCTTTGTTTTTGGGTAGATATGGAGAATTCACATGGCACACCTCTAATTTCTATAGATCCTCTTAGGAGCATGCTTATGGATCATGCTATGACTGGTCCCTCTCATTTCTCAAAATACCAAGATCCCTATAGCCTACTTCCCCCATAGATGATTTATACTATCCTTAATCCCTCTATGCATCCTAATCCTCCCTTATTTGAGCCTAATCCATATCTTACTTTCAATCTACCCTTAGCTGAGCCTCATCCTGAATTCGATGTTATTTTTCCTTCAGTCAAACTTAGCCTAGTCTTTCCACCATCCCCACTTCCCCTTAGAGATGACCTTCTTACTTTAACATAGCTTGATCCCTTGCCCACCCATTGGGATGATCACCCTTAATATGGTATTGATAGATTTTTTGGTCATTAGACTAGAGACTACTAGTTATACCAGCCTTCCTTGACTCTTGCTTCTACTCCTTTTGTTAGTAGACCCAAAAAATCTACTAACAAACATATCTATTGCTTTCATGGCATAGATAATTATTCCTCAACTCATTATTGAAAACTCTTACAATATATAAAAACCTTGTGCCCTACCCTTCCTTAGCCTAAAGATAAGGCTATACCTCCTCCCAAGTTATTACAAGAATATTTTCTCAAAGATGGAGAGGTATATTATCTTTGGCACCAGTGCAATACCCATCACCCTAATCATTACCACATCCTTCAACAACATTTTAATGATCACCTCATGACCATTTCTACACCCAATGTCCCCCTTCCCACAAGTCATCCACATAAGAAGGTTACTCCTTATTCACCTATGGCTCCTACTCTTCTTATGGTTCATGCTTCACCTATGGATCCTATGCCATCTACATCTTCTCCACCACCCATGGTACGTTATCCACTGATGGTGCCACTTCCTTGTCCCATAACTACCAATCCAACATCTTTTCCCCTTCTTGAATATTCTACACATGAGGGACCTCATGAGCATGATCCTTCTACTATATTTACATTTTTTTTAGAGGATATTTAATGAGAGGTCTTTTCATAACTTTCCCTGAGGATCGATGAGATTGTCACTATAGTTAGAGTCTAACTTCATAGAGAATATCAAATGTTATATATAATGTTTATGGACATATATATTAGTAATTATGAACACAACATGGTGTTCTTTTACTTTCATCTTCATTATGATTTTGGATTAGACTTGTGAGCCACTTTTATTTATATAACTTATATATCATTTGACTCTGTGTCAAATTTTGCTTCACTTGTCTATCTTACATGAACCTTTATATTTTGCATTATATGTTGTATATGGTTTCATGTCTTTCATATGTCATTCTTATGGATTATTTATACATGATTATCTTTACACATTCTTTTATTTTCATGAATGTATTTATCTTTTCTCTTGATTGTTTGCTACCTTATTTCATCCAACATAGATAATTATTGTGACTTAGTTATACAAACATGGATCCCCTTAATAATACTTATTTACCATGTGATCAATTAGAAAACAATTCATCTCATTGTAATTTTATATTTTCCTTTCTCACTTTGGATGCCCCTTTATTCCCTTATTTCCTTTCTTAAACTAAGCATACACATGGTTGAAACTTGAGATAACATATTGGTTCATAGGTAAGCCGAAATGTTTTAGTCATTTATGTCTTTGGCTACTCAAATTCCTTTAGCTAAAGTCTAAATCTCATTCACATGTATCACTTTTATCTCTCATGTTGGTTATTCCAAGTCCGTATGGAGGAGGAATATTAAAATCCATAAAAATTTAAAATTCAAATCATTAAACAAAAGGCCATGATATAAAAGGTAATAGTCAAATTTTAAAAGTCAAATCACTCTAAAAGTTGTGATTCAAATCACATCTCCTTATTTATAATTGAAGTTAAAAATCCATCATTGGCCTCATGATAGAGTCAAGGTCTATTGGGATGTAGTAGGATAGTAGATTGGATAAGGAGAATACAAATAATAATCTTTTAGTGCTATCTAATTTCTCACACAAGTGCCCAATCTTCGCAGTAGACTGATGACTCTATAAGAGGTCTTGATAATAGGGAACCTTTTAGGGGAAGGTAGGTCCATTTTGATTTTCTTGTTAATACAACCAACATGAGTTTATATTTGTATCTCACTTATTTGCATATATAGATTTTTGCTTATTGTGAATGCGTATCCCTTGTATATTGATGGTCACTAGCCACTTAGTGTCTTTTTTGTGTTCTTAATATGCCTCATTTTTCCTAAGGTCTTCTTATAAATGCATACATTATGATTTTTATATTCCCTCTTTCATTTACAACATCCTTCATATTTCACCTTGAGAAATATTATTTTTTAACTGATCTTCCCCCTAGGGATCCCATTTATGAGTTGCATTGTAAGACCATGAGTAGGACCAAGACTTCCTCACAAACTACCACATAAAAAACATCTCTTAAAATCATTACCATAGTTTTTTTCACCTCATTGGTGTTCCATTTGTGAGTTTTAGTGTAATACCATGGATAAGACTTGGCTTTCCTCAAAAAATTTTCTAATATCCAAGTCACAATGAAATAACATGTGTCAAATTTGAGATAAGTAGTAATTGATTATGAGTTACACATCATTGATATGCTTCCCTTCTTGATATAATATGTTTTATGCTTACTTCATATATGTTTCACTTTTATCTTCTTATTTTTTGATCACATGTATTCTTACAACCATTTTCTTAATTTTTTCATACTTCCCAGCTTGAATTAATATGATTAATTCAAGTTCATTTTTTTAATATTATTTCTCTTTTATACTTCCCAACATGATCTAGTATGATGGATTGACTTAATTTTTTTGTTTATATACCATTTGATTTTCACATGCCTTCTATTTTATTACATTATTTTCATACTTCCCAATGTGATATAGTGTGATTTTACTTGTTTTAACTTGGTGTAAATCTTCTTACATGGTTTAGAAACATTTGTTACTCTTTTTACCATTTTTAGGTTATTATATTTAATCATATTTTGTTATTACACATTTACCATCATGATATAGTGTGTAGTGCATTTATTTTTGATTACATATATTTTTCCAAGTCATTTCTACCTTTTTCTTTTCAACCATGCATGTGTATCACATAATTATAGAAAAAAAAAACACTCAACACATATTTCCAATAACATACACAACAAAGATAAATACATGTCCTAGAAAGAGATATATCCATGTAATAACATCCATAATCAAGGAAAATGCATGATATAAAATGAAACTATCAAAATCAATATATCTCATGTGTTTTATACAATACAATGTACAAAATACAAAATAGCTCCAGCTCTAAGACTGGGCTCCATCATGCCTATCTTATGGCCGAGCCATGCTGCCCATAGATGCCTAGGACTATAAAATTTAAATGGTATGATATTATGAGGTAGTTTAGGATCTCAAACATGTTATTTATCCCTGTAGATTGGCCACTTGGGCCTCCACTTGTACTAGCTAGATATTGGTATCCATATGTACCACTCTCTCCTGAGCCAAGGCCTGTTAAGACTATGTCTCTCCTTCTCCCACCCATACCAGTGGTTACAATCCATCCTAATATGTTTGTAACTACTTCACGGACTTGCCCACAAGTCTAAGATAACCCTCTTGGGTTGGGATAGATAATACCACATGATCAACTAATGTGGTGGGGTTGTATAGTGCAAGCACCCCATCCAAAATGTCATGATGTGTGACCATTACTAGATATCTCCATCTGATATCCTCCATCATAAGATCTAAAAAACTAAAAATAGATAAATATTAGATCACATATACTTCTCAAAATCTATCTATCTACTATAATCACATGTAACTAGTGTCCTATATCAAATCTTAACATAAAAAATACAACATTTCTAACAAGTGTTGTTGTCACCAATCATAGTCTCTACATCTACTCAGTTGTTGAGTGCCTCCTCCATAGGTATCCTTCACACTAGTTTAGAGGTAGGAGTCACCACTCACACTTTCCATGATCCTCTCTTGAGAGGTGCTTCTATAGACAAACTATGTCTTATAACAACTATTGGGTCTTCTTGCACTAGAACCCTCACCTATACTTGCTTTCAATGATAGTGTATCCATCTATAGTATGGTCAAGGTGGTCAATTTTATTGGTACTATGGTGATTACTATGGTTATTATTATGGGTCTACATCCACATTCATGTCATCTCCTCCTATTGTCACTTGTTACCATACTTGACTAATCTATGGTCTAGCATGCTATGGTCAGATCAAATGAATCTCCATTGGTACTCCTCTTCCTCCTCTCCCTATTAGATTTTTAGCATGCTATGTCTAATAACCAAGCAATAATAGATGGGTCATTAGGTGTGGAAGTCTGAACTACCCTGATAAGCATGCCACTATATGCAACTCTACCCATGAGGTATAGTATCCTATGATCCACACCTATGATCCACACCTGTACTAACCTTATTACACTAGTCGACCAACTAGGCCATACAATAGTTATGTGTATGTAGGGATGCCAATTTTCCCTCATGTGATAGTCTACAACATTAGCATATGGGACATGACCCAAGTTACATGTTCTTACCTCTATCGTATAACTTGAGGTAAACTATCATCAACCATTTGGGGCAACCCAACTGGCCAATACATAGGGAACCTCTCATATATCTAGGTACTCAATAAAAAATAAGCCCTATGGTCTACTTCCTTGTAAACAACATCCCATACATATCATGCATGAGATGGAACCAAATGACAACCCCAAAGTCATAGAGTGCTCCCTAATCAAATATGGATTGACAAAAGGATATCACATATAGTGATGCCTTTCCATCTAAATTGTGACATAACACTCATGATGTAAGAAGTCTTATCATGGCATTATAAATGTCTAGATTGTCCATAATATATACATCAAACAAACTTACCCTCAATCTAGGTATAACCTATCTGAACATGTCACCCATCAGGCTAGTGCTCATATCTCTTATAGATCATCTGGTGTCCCAGTGATCACCAATGTCCCTCCTATAGGTAATCCCAATAATGCATGGAAATACTCTAGTGTGATATGCAAATCAATGGTATCCCCATCCACCACCCATTGAAAAGTGTTGGTAAACCATTCCCATGCTCCCAAGAACATGATAATGAGATCAACACTAAGTGGGATCTACTTCATCTCTATGATACCTCCAAAGCCTAATGTAACCAATCATGCTCTATCCACATCATTCAATCGATCCAGTAGATCTAGAAGCCATGACACATCTATCAAAGGCTAATATCTCTAAAATCTCTAAGAAATATCAAATAAAAACATATGTATCAGATCTCCATGTCATAAATAATTGAAATACATTCTTAAAAATTCACAAATTAGTTAAAATTAATTGGTTTGATTTAGTTTCTCACGTTCTTAAATTTTCTATAGAATCATCCCATTTAATACTAATTTGGCCCTGTATCTTATTTATGATACTAAATCAACCACTTCCTTTATCAACTAGATTTGCCTATTCAATATTAAATCAATCATCTTCTTGATTTAGCATACTATATCGGCCTTGTCATACACATTCAACCTACTTTTATGATACTACATCAGCCCTATCCAAAAAACTAAGCTGACCCTATCATACATAATCAAACTTATTCCCCCTACCAAGTAAATTGACTTATTGCTACGTAGATGGCCACCCATTAACATACTAAATTGGCCCAATGATACATCATCAACCCTTTCTTTTTAGTTTGACTAACAAACTAAATCGACTAGGTCAACTTTGTTCTTCTATAATGACAACTTTTTGACCAATTACCATAAATGCATTAGATATTTATTGGTTTGACTTCTTCTTACCTAGTACCCTATTATACCCCTAGTTTACTTAAAAAATTCCTAGGGGTTCATTCCAATGCCTAGATTTTACCTACCAATCAATTTTATATATTTAGGTCAATTTGAAATAAAAATATTAAAAAAAAAAATTCCCACTTGTTTATCTATGCTACATTTACTATGGTAATGATGCATCCTCCCCATCTCAGTGATCATCTCCTCACCATGATGGATTTTTGGTCTCAAACTAGGTCTTTTAGAGCTCTATTTTCTTAGAATAGTAAAAATAACAAATGAATTCTTTTTCACCCTATTTATATTTACCATTCAAAATTATTTACCTTTCAAAAGTTTACAATCAAATTCCATATTTTGACCATATCTTTATTCCTATTGGTTCTTTTTTTGAACCATAAAATGCTCTAGAATCCTACCATCATAGAGAATATTTTCACCTATTATATGTATATGTTGTAAAATTGTATATTTTTTTCTAATTTATACAAGTTCACCTAATGTTACCTACATTGGACACATTCACATTTCTTTCACTTAATTCCTTATCTACAACACTAAGATAAGTAAAGGTATGTGCTTTTCAATTCTATCCCTTTATTTATCTTATTTTGATTCTTATTATAGTTTATTTAGCTTTAGAATTATGTGTTACTATGTGCTTTTCTTGAAGTACCATCTTGTGTTGCACCTAAGTGACACATGATGAGATTTGAGTGGGGCATATATATACACATAATATTTTCAATATTTATCAATTACTAATGTTTTCTCTCTTGCAGGAACCTGTTGAGTCTCTATATCTTTAAGTTCATGCCTTAAGGGGTGTACCAAAAAAGGGTTGGGTAGACCATATGTTATTTACATGCTTATTTTCCCTTGATTAACACTTTTTATCTTCATAACCATCTCATAAAAACATTCCCCTAAGCTTTGCCTCCTATTTTTCACCATCCTCTAGTCATTTTTTGCATTCATCAGCCCTTACCTAACCTAAACTCATTTTTTATGGTTTACGATACAATGTTGGCCCCATAAACTTTGTACTATAATCAACAAAACTCATTTAGGGTCTAGGTCAGCCTCTAGTTGACCTAGACAAGGACCTAATTTAGTTTTGTCAATAATGATATAGAGTTTTTTGGGCTAACCCTATCGACCAAACTTTCAAAAAATACTAGGGTTAGATCCAACTATATAAACACAATCATTTCATAATTTATAAAGAAGAGATATATATTATACATTTGCTTATCCACCATTCTACTTGAGGAGAATAACTTAGGGTTTCATGATTTCTTTGGAGATACTAATCTTGTCTTTTGGAGAATTACTTTGGATGCATAGATAGGTTGTATATCCTAGAGCTGATATATCATTGTCATTGTTACATACCACAACAACCTCTTGAGAATCACCTTGGCCAAGGGAGAGATTAAGGCTTGATGGATTCATATTAAAAGGTAAGTATTCCTAACTTTGTTCCTCCTTTATAAGTGTAGATAAATTTACATTTATACTTATCTCCCATGCATTAGAATTCATATAAATTGATGTGAGTATATGTCTTCTATGCATGTTTACTTTTCATGTTTATTACCCCCACTTTGTGATGCAATCTTTGGTGAACACTATATTATACTTTAATTTAATTTTATCATTTACTTACTTAGTGAATATGAAAACATAGGACCTAGTTAGGGTTATTGCATAGTTTTTTTTGACTGGAGGCTTTGGAACCCTCCCTAGTAATATTATTGAGGTAAGAGATCCCTTGGATAGGTCTAGAAATCCATCTTAGTCATGAGCTTGAATATATAATGTATCAAAAATCAAAAGTGTAAGTAGGATTTATCTTCTTCAAGCTAGTGTTGATTAATATATCAGTTGCATTTCCATTTGCATATACATATTAATTATAAAACATATATCTATCAAATGAAATATCCAGTGTTAGGAATACTTACCTTGGGTGAACCTATCGATTCTTAATCTCTCCATTGACCAATGGTGCTTTATGAGAGGCTATTTTGGCTTATAAATATCACACTATTGAAATAAAATCAAGGCTAAAATACTCCTACTTTGCATCCAAGACTTCCCATAAGATAGGTAATCTTTTCTCCAAGGCAAAATCTAAGCAATGTCTCCCTTAAACATAAGTTTATTAAAATTATGAACTATAATTATATGAAAATGAATGTTCCTATCTATTGGATTGAAATGAGTCTTGTATTTATAACAATGGATAAGCCTTAACCCTTTTATAATTTCAGCCAACAAGTTTGTCTAGCTCAATCTTGTTAGTTGAAAAAAGTTATGATTAGGCCTTTAACTATGTTGTATAGGCCAAATTAGTTCCATAACATGTGAATAATAATTTATAACAAGATTAACCTAGTTGAATTAGTAAAAAAATGGGTATTTTATGAGATATTTGAAAGGATGAATGCTTATGGAAATGTGTGAATGAGGTTTGGATGAATTGGGGAGTTGGATAAGTAGGATTTATAATGGGTTTAGATAATGATATATTTGACCAAAAATATTTCAAAGAATGAATGGTATTCCCACCCATTTCTCAATGCACCCTCTCTTAGATACCAACCATTGAAGCACCATCAGTAGAGGTAACCACTCAAGAGGTAGTTGGAGGAGAGCCCCTAATGAGGAGGCATAAAATCCAAGATATTAAGACTCTAGGATATAAAGGGGAAAGAAATATTGCATGAATAGACATCAGGTGATCAATTAGCCCCTTTAATTCTCAGCAACCCTATTATATCTCATGTTTATCTTTATACTATTGGTACATTTGATCCTATTTCACTTAGTCTTGATAGTTCCTCTCCCCTCTTGGTCCCCATGGTGGAGGTCGTTCCTACATAACCAATTGCCTAACTAACCTTGCTAGTCTCAAAGGTATATGATCCTTCTTCTACCCTTACTATTTCTTCTTCCCTAATTATTATTCCTCCAATTGCATCTTCTACATCCATTAATACTATTCTTACTATTACTCTTTCCACTACTATCCCAACCACTACTAAGAAAAGAAAAAGACAACACATGAGTCTAGGGGAGAAGTAGCTAATCCTCAATATATGTGTCATCTTCTTAGATAGATCCACTAGTGCCTCCCCCTAGTTCCTCTCAAGATACTATGGTGATAACAAATAAGAACATAGAGAGGAAGAAGACAATTTACATAGTCCACCCACTACCTCCATATGGTGGAGTGGACTAGTCTAAAATCATCTAGCCATCACTTCCTGATCTCTTATTAAAATAGACTTTGAGATAGACATCAAGATAAATATTAAGTGAGACTAAAATTTTAGATACTCAACCTATATATCTATCCCAACTAGTCCTCCCATAGTGGGCAACATATATATATAGTCAAAATCTTTTAAGAGGACTAATATAACAATCATAGAATTACCCACTATGAATTTCATATTTGAAAAATCTACCGAGAATATGAAGAGGGCTAGGAAAAGGATATTGGAAGATGAGATAGGAAAAGGGGTCATAGTAGAGGAGAGATAATAAATATTTACCTTGTCTAAGAGGAAGGATAGAAAATTGGGTCAATCCCCATACATAGAGGACATATAAACCTATATTAAAACTCATAAAGATGATCTAGTTTAAATAAATTAAGGAATCGAAATGGTAAGAAGAGAAATAGATCAAGAAATAGAACAAATAAGGGAAAAACAACAAATTTTGCATGTTCCAGTATAAATATAGATCAATATCTATAATGTTGTATCCAAGTTGTATAATATCCTTTAATCTAATAGTGTAATGAGGGCAGAATTGGCACCTCACATAATATAAACTACTAAATTGTTTAATTATTTGAAAGTAGATGAGAATAAATTAAAATTTATTACTATTTTAACAACTAGAAAAATATATTCACACATAAATTTTATGGCTCCATTAGAGGCTACTAATTCCCTCAATTTGGTAGTCATCAAGACACACGAGGCCAGAGAGTGGATCGATGTAGCTGAGGTAGTAATGCCTAAATACTCAAAACATGAAACTCTCATTTGGTAGATTTTGGATGAGATAAAGCTTTCACATGCGAAGGATTCAATAGGTAGGTTTATCAACAAGGCCAATTTTTACCAACTCTTACAACATGATTCAAAGAGCCTTAATTAGAATATACAAGGAAAAATGTTAGAAAAAATATAAGTTAAGCTAAATTTTACTAGAAAAAAGGTTATAGAGGTTGAGATCTTATGAAGTAACATCATAAGTAAAAAGAAAGAACATTCAAGTCTATTTGAATAGGTAAATAGGGTGCATAGACCTATGTTACTTAACATGGACATAATCAGGTATGAGTATGACATTAGACATAAGCACTGTCAAGTTTTGAAGGTAAAGAATACTGATGCTTTAACTTCTAGTTCAACACAAGTTACAACTTCAATGCCTCTAATAACCTACACCACCATGCAAACACCCAATAAACCTTGAATTGAAGGATAATTTTGTATGTACACATGTAGATAATATTTATTTTTACACTTATAGTTTACTTACACATAGAGCATAAATATAAAGTTTCACAAACTATTTGTAAGCATGGACACATTACATTGCATTATATAGGCCAACTAATTTTGACATAGTTGTAATTAACTATGAGCATGCAGACATGAAAATTTGATGCTAAAATTAGAACTAAAGTTCTAAATACATAATGTATCCATGAGTTAATATGCACTTAGAAGATGAGGTGTCCCCTCCCCAAATCTATATATTTATATAGTTGCACATTTCAAAGTGTTGGAAGTTTTAATCAATACAAGAATAAATTAGTTTTGATCACCATGCAATCGTGTTAGAATTATGTCTTTCCATTTTTTTGTTATTAAGGTTTTGTTTTCCTATTTGCCTCAATATAATAATTTGAAGTGTGAAAAAGCTACAGATGCTTTTGGTTATTTTCATTGATGTATGCTAATTGTTGACCAAATTTCACCTTAGTACAATTTGTTCAACCATTTTCATGAAGAGCTAAACAATAGTTGCAAGAACAGGTCATTTTTAAGGTCTAAATTATAAGTCAAGGAGGCTAAAGTGTTTTGGCTCCATTGTAGTGTATGTTGGGTTCTCCACAAGTCAAGTCTTGGCCTCTTGTAAAATTGAGTTACATTATCAAGACCAAGTGGGGTTCTCTGAATGATTTGACTTATAAATGTTTCATGAGTAGAATTAATCATGGTTCACGAACCCAAATTACTCCTTCCAATGCTTTGTGGGTTTTTAATGATGCATAAATTTGGGTTCTCTAAGGAGTAAGTCTTATGACTTTATAAGTAAAAGCATTTAGAAAACCTAAAATGGTCTTGATTCTTGCCTCTCAAAAGTGGCCCTTTGAAATTTTCCAAAGGGCCTTTCTTGCTTTGTTCCCCCCTAAGTGTCCCTTCAAAATTTTCCAAAGGGTAATTTTTTTCCCAAGTGTCCCTTTAGAATTTTTTGAAGTGTAATTTTCTTTCAAATGACCCTTTGAAAAAGTTCTGAAGGGCACTTTTTATCCCAAGTGTCATTTTGAAATTTTTTGAAGGGCACTTTTCTTCCAAGTGACCCTTCAAAAAAGTTTTGAAGGGCACTTTTTATCCTAAGTGTCCCTGCAAACTTTTTTAAAGGGCACTTTGATGTCCAAGTGACCCTCCAAAAAACTTTTGAAGGGCACTTTTTAGCCCAAGTGACCCTTTGAAACTTTTCCAAAGGGCACTTTATCTTTGGAAATGCCCTTTAAAAATGTTCTAAAAGGCCATTTATTTTGGAAATTCCATTCAATTTTTTTTTAAGGGACCCTATGCCTTCCCTAAGTGTCCTTTAAAACTTTTCTGAAGGACACTTTCCCAAGTGTCCTTCAGGAAAAATTCTTGAAGGAAATAGCCATTGTCTTTCAACTAAAATCCCTAAAAGAATTCCTTAAAAAAAATTATCCAAAGGAATTACTTCAAGAAATTACACAAAATAATAAACCTGACTTGATTATTCCCCATGACATGCCATAGGATGTCAATTTTAATACAACTAACTAACTGTTAAGGTGCAAAGATGATGTGCCATAAGACATCCAATTTAGAGTAACTAACTAGTCATAAGAATTCAATGATGATGTGATATAAGACATCAAATTTAGGGTGGCT
Organism: Torreya grandis; assembly: GCA_037957365.1. Classification (NCBI taxonomy): domain Eukaryota; kingdom Viridiplantae; phylum Streptophyta; class Pinopsida; order Cupressales; family Taxaceae; genus Torreya; species Torreya grandis. The sequence goes on along the minus strand of JARHVA010007269.1, from coordinate 227,885 downwards.
AGATATGCATTAAGATTCAAAAATGATGTGCCACAAGATGTCAAATTCATGCCTAAAGTCTTCAAGTAAGGATTAAAGCCATTCAGAGAACTTGATAGGGTCTTAAGCAAAGATAGTGTAAATCAAGTTTTCCAAAGAGCTTTGCTTATGAATTTTACAAGTAAAAGAAATAAAAAATCCTAAAAAGGAAGCGAAAATGCTTTGTGGGTTTTCAAAAGATCTTTGCTTATGACTTTTACAAGTAGAAGTAATCAAAGAACCCAAAGAGGCAGGTAGAAGTAAAGTCACTTGGAAAACCTGAATGGGTCTGTAGTGTAAAACACGAGAGCTTTCAAAAAAAATCTAAGGTTTGCAATAGTGATCTAAGCCATTAATTATTGAGGTCCATCTCACCATTGATTTTGTAATGATCTTGGTCATTTCAAGAGGGTGAATCAAAGAGGACAAAATCCAACTAAATGAATGAACAACTAGAATTAGTTTCACTAGGATGGTGACTAAAAACCATTTTGGAGGCTTCTATTTTGGAACCCAGGAGCTCTCTCTTCTCTCCCTCTTTTTCTATAAATAGGAACCTTGGGCTATTTTTTTATCATCCATAGATAGTACAGTGAATCCCTATTGGAATGTTTTTCCATTTTCTTGGCTTTGAGAAAAAAAGCATAAGTCTATTTTCTTTCTAAGTTCTAGACATTTGTCTAGGCATGCAAGAGACATAGAGTGATAAAAAGTGATGTTTTATCCTTTTATTCTCTATCCTTCATGTTTTTTCAGCAAATATTTGATCCAACAGGTCATGTAGAGTGCATTCTAGCTGTATGAGATTTTGCACATGTGTAATCTTTTTTTTGGACTATACAAGTTTTCTTTTCCAGTTATTTACCTTGTGTGATCTCATTTATTTTGTCTCTACATTGAAAAAATTATGTTTGAATATTTTAGAGCTTGAGGTATAGACTATATTCTAATTTATTATACATAAGTATAGGGCATACATGTGGATACTAATTCTTGGTGTATCACCATCTTAGACTAGGATTTTCATTTATGCAAACTTATGACTCTTTTCACTCATACAAACTGGTTCAACAGTATTATTTCACAAAAGCTAAACAGGGAGCTACCCCTTTCAACTTAGAGGTTAATTTCCATTTATAAACACACCCATAGGCCTAAAAATGTCCCAACATTTCCCAAATTTGGAGGAGGCCTAAAAAACCCTCTACTAGGGTGAAAAATTTAGAGACAATAATTCTAGCATGTCTAATGGGACCTGAATTATTGCTAAGTCAAGGTGAATGCTGGTCTTGATAGGCCTAAGTAGTAGAAATACCCCTAACCTAGCATTTGGTGACTCCAAAAGGTTGTGAATCCCTGGTTCTATACTAAGTTTTATACATTATCCTACATGGTCCTCACAAGGTCTTTAATATTTTCTAACCAAGCCCCTTTAGCTGAAGCTTTTCTTGAAGAATAATTCCTTGAACCACTCCTAGCACTATTAAATCCTTAGCAAGAAGGTTTTAGGGAAGAAGTAGAAGAGGTTGAAGAAGTTCAATGAGAAGAGGAAGTTGAAGAAATAGAGAATCATAGAGGAAGAAGATAAATGGGAGAAAGGGGAGAGATAGATAGGCATCAATTTTTCCCTACTTTTAATACCCAAAACCCAATAGAGCTTATTGAATATGACCCCATCCATCCAAATGCTAACAAAACTCTTCTTAGTTTAAATGGAGAGGGTCATATTACCCCATCTAAACATATTAGAGACATCTCTAATTTTTGTAATTTCCATAATGTTACTAGGGCCAACATAGCCATCAAGTTACTTGTTATGTCTTTAAAAGGCAAAGCACTTGATTGGTATAGAACATTGGAAGGGGGTTGCAATACAATTTGGGATGGTTTTGGAGACCTATTGGTGATAAGATTCAAAAATAAGAGTGATCATGCTTCCCTAATATATCAGCTAAATGTAATAAGAAAAGTTGTAAATAATCCATAGGAGATTTCAATAAGAGATTTGAAAGAACATGGTTTAGGATGCCACCAATCATGAGACCTCCTCCTAGCTTTGTGTTCCCAACATAAATTAAAGGGATTGGTATTGATGTTTCTATTATATTACAGTCAATGGGAGGATTCACTCTTCCAGGTGCATATGAGCTAGTAATTGAGGCTAAGAATAACCTAATTCAGGCTAAAAGGCTCCCTCTAAGAGTTTCCATGCATTTGCTATCCCATAATTTTTTTTGAAGCTCCAAGCATGTTTTAGGTTCCTAATGATAATGTGAAGCCAAGACCCTTTCCCAAGAAGGTGGATAACATTGTGTACAAGGATGAAGAAATTAGATCATTGAGAGCTCAGCTTAAGCAAGCTCAAGATCAGACAAGTGCTCCTCCTAATGCACAATACTATCCTCAACAAGGATATAGAGATCCATCCCAATACAATTATCAAGGGAGAGGAAAAAATCAATAAGGTTATAGTAGGTATCCCAATTCATATAATCCACATTCTACTCCTCCCATAAATGCTATTATTCTAGTTCATGCAAATCCAGTGCAAGGAAAAGATTATGTAGACCAATGGGGACAGTCTCAAGGTCAATTTACACATGATGATGGAATAAATAGCTATGATTTGACTACACAAGAATAATATGCTCCTTACATTATAGTAGAAGAAGCATGTCCCAGCCAAAGGGATAATCATGGAGAAGGCAATAGCCAAAGTGTGGGGATGATGAAATTTCAAGAGAAGGATGATTTTGTGTTGATTCAAGGCTTGCCAATTATAGTTAATAAAAGGTCCAAGAAGAGAGCCTTGGGAAAATTCCAAGATCCATGCATAGTTCAAAGTGATGCCCCTCTAAGGCCAAAAAATGCCAATCAAAGTGTTACACCTTCTACAAGCCATGTTCCTCAACAAAATAAGAATGTAAATGCAACTACCAATATTGTAACATAGTAGGAAATAATTCCTTTATTACCATAAAAAATGTAGGAGAAATTAAATAATCCATCTCTAAATATTGTGGACTCATTAAAGATAACTAAGACAATCATATCCCTTTGGTAGGTTCTATATATACTTGGTCAAAAGGAGCTTTTTCTAGTGCAGTTAACAAGCATGTAGGTGGCTCCTCAATATTTAAGGCATCATAGTGTGGCTCTCATAAATTCTCCAAATCATCTTTTTGAGCCTTCCAATAAAGCTAAAAAGACTCCACCCTTCTACCTCACACTCAATATAGGAGATAAGTTGGTCCATAATTGTATTGTGTATAGTGGAGTAAACACTACTGTCATGCCTAAAGTGGTGGCTGATAAGCTGGGTTTGAACTATCAGCCACATAGTAAAGGCATGTTGTAGCTAGATGGAACTCCAAATAAGATGGTAGGACTGGTAAAATGTCTAAATTTTTTTTTACATGGCTTCCTAAGCTTCCCTATCATGCAAGATATGATGGTGATAGACCTTACAACACACTTTACTATATGCTTATCTAGGGAATTTATGACAAAGATAAGGGGATACCTTTCTACTGATTGGCCCTTTCTAGCTTTCAAGACAAGGTATGGAACCAAGGTAACCATAAGGACTCAACCCTTAGCAAGGTTCCACATTGAGCCATATTTGGAGATAATGACAAATGAAAACTATCTAATCAGCAAGGAGGAAGAGACAGTCCTAAAAAGTGAAACATATTCTCCTCTTAAATGTATATCTTACCTCTATCTTAACAATTATAACACCAAAAAACATGGCCTTGATCATTACACTTTCATTAAGGAAACTAATTTGGGAGTTTACTGCATACATGAGAAAAACATCCTAATTCCTTTACTCACCAATAAAGATCATGAGCTTGATGGTGTATGGGAAATATTATTTAATGGTTCAAGGAGCAAAGTAGGTGCAATAACTAGTGTCATGTTAGTTTTCCTATCAAATAATCATCACTAATCTTCTTATAGGTTTCATTTTAGCTACACTTGTAACATGGTAGAATATGAAGGCTTAGTTCATGGTCTCCAATGGGCAAAGAAGAGAGGAATCAAGCTTTTGAAAGTCTATAGAGATAGTGAGCTGGCCATTCATCAAGTGAGAAGTCAAGATACAACCAAGAACCCATTTCTCAAGTCATATAATCATAGTGTATGGGATCTACTTGAGGATTTTGATGCCTTCAACATCCAACCCAAACCAAGAGACTTGAACAAACATGCTGATAGATTGGCTGTAATTAGAGCATGTTTTGACTCAACTACTGATGTTAAACAAGAGAAGGATAAATATCATATCAAGATCATTATGAGACCTTCCATTTTGGATAATGAAGTGTCATGGAAAGTGTTTGAAAGTGATGAACACATTACACACTTCTTGTGAAATGAGGTAGGATTATCTTTAAGAAATCAAAAAAAGTTGCATGATCATTATGAAGAGTAAATTATATAGCTGAAGATAAATAAAATACCCAAGGGGATGATTACCTTGGAGAGTGTCTTCAATAAGGATGATCAAAAGAAAAACCAAAGAATGAGCATGTCAAAAAAATAAGAGAACTATGAGAGAGTTCTAATTTTCAAGGACAAATTTTTGAAGATTGGCAAGGCTTGTTCTCAGTTGGAAAGGCAAGCTTTTATTGCATTATGTAGAGTTTCATGAAATATTTGCCTAGGAATATAAGGACCTAAAAGGGTTTGACCCAAGTCAAGGTCAACACACTATGAAGTTAAAACATGGAGCTAAATTGGTAAGGCAAAATCAAAGGCCTATCAACCCCATGGTAGAATAACTCATGAATAAAGAGTTGACCAAATTGATTGAGTCTAGGATTATCTTTCCTATCAAACACTCAACTTGGGTAGTCAACCTTGCGTTGGTTCAAAAGAATAATAGAGAAATCAGACTTTATGTGGATTATTATGATCTAAACAAAGTGTCTCTCAGGGATCATTACCCACTCCATTCCATGGAGCAAATTTTGCAAGTTGTTTCAAGTTCTCAATGTTTCTCACTTCTTGATGGTTATTCAAGTTATAATCAAATATTAGTAAATGAAGGGGATCAATTCAAGACAACCTTGACCATAAAGTGGGGGACCTTTGCCTACAAGAATGTGCCATTTGGTTTATCCAATGTTGGAGCTACATTTCAAAGGGCAATGGACATGGCTTTCAAAGGTTTGATAAATAAGCTTTTGCTTGTTTACCTTGATGATATAACCATTTTTTCAAAAGATGCTGCTGATCATATGGGACATCTAAGGCAAGTTTTTGAGAAGTGTAGAGAGTACAACATATCCATCAATCTAAATAAGTACATCTTTGCTATCCATGAAGGTAAGCATTTAGATCATGTTGTTTCAAAAGAAGGCTTAACTATTAACTCTGAAAGGATTTAAGCTATTCTAGGCTTGTATTTACCTCAACACAAGAAAGGGTTACAAATTTTATTGGGAAAAATAAACTTTGTAAGGAGGTTTATCCTAAACTTTGCAACTGTGGTAAATCCTATCATAACCATGCTAAAAAAGAACCAAGTTTTTACTTGGACAAAGGAAGGTAAAGGCAGATTTGAGGTAATAAAGCAAGAAATTGTAGCCTCTCCCACTCTCTTAAATCCAAATTTTGCTAAGGATTTCATTCTTTATACGTTTGCTAACTTGGACACAATCTCAGCTATGCTTATGCAAAATAATGAAGAGGATGTTGAGCAACCAATTTCTTTCTTCAGCCAAGGCTTAGAAGAATATGCAGTGAGATATTATTTTTTTGAGAAGCAAGCGTTAACTATCATTAGACACTTAAAAAAGTTTAGGCATATGGTTTCCAACAACAAGATCCATGCCATTGTCTCCTATCCTAACACCAAGGAGTTTCTCCTACGTAGGGATCTCAATGAGAAGAGATCTAGATGGATCATAAAGGTGATGGAATATGACATTGACATCAAGGTAACCAACCTAGTAAGAAGAAGAGGATTATGTGAGAACTTAGCATCTAAATTTAAAGAGCCAAAAGAGCAAGCCTTGGTGAATCAAGTTCAAGACTAGCCAACTGATCAAATGCAAAATCAAAGTTAGACATAAGACATCATGGTTTTCTTCAAAATGGTGAGTGTACATTAAACAAATCTCAAAGAAGGTATTTTAGGCTGCAAGTTATTCTTTATTGTCTTGTGAATGGCATTCTCTTTAAGAAGGATGTGATCAATGTGTTTTTAAGATACATTAAAAATGACCAATTTGATATGCTACTAGAAAGGTTTCATAATGGTGTAGATGGTGGTCAATTCTCTCCTAGAACAAGTACAAAAATAATGAGAGCTAGTTACTATTGGCCTATTATTTTTAAAGACTATTATCTTTGGGTGAAGGTTTCTCCTCAATGTGATTTTTTTGTTGGCAAACAAAATATTACTGCCCTTCTATTGAATCCTATCCATGTGGACCAAACTTTCATGCAATGGGGCCTTGACTTCATTGGCATGATCAACCCTCCATCAAGTGCTAGACATAAATGGATATTGACTACTAAAAACTACTTCACAAGATGGGTAGAGTCTATTGCTTTAAAGGAAGTAAATGAAAATGCCATCTTGGAGTTCTATGATAACATTATAACAAGGTTTGGAGCTCCTCATGTCATCATCTCAGATAATGCATTTGCTTTCATAAGTGCTAAATTTTTTGACTGGGCAATAAAGAGTGGAGTTTATTTGAGTACCTCATCTAACTACTACTATCAAGGTAATGTATTAGCTAATTCTACTAACAAGAACCTCATTAAGATCATCAAGAGGATGTTGGAAACCAATCAAAGAGCATGGCATAACAAGCTAAAGATAACCTTATGGGTAGATATAACCACTCCCAAGAAGTTAATTAGTAATTCTCCCTTTGTACTTGTATATGGGAGAGAATCTAGGTTGTCCATATCATAAGAGCTCCCTACCTTAGAACTTGCATAACAACTAGAATTACTTGAAAACACTCCCATGGGGGCCAAATTGACAAAATTAATGTAACTATAATAGGCAAGAGATGATGCACACAAAACTTTAGAACACCATCAAGTTCTTATGAAGAAATCCTTTGAAAAATGGGAAAGGTCAAGAGTGATTAAAGAAGGTGACCTGATCTTGAAATAGGATGTATATAGAGAAAAAGCAGGCAAACATACAAATTTTGATACCTTGTGGAGTGGTTCTTACATTATTAGCAAGTGCAAGTAAAGAAACTCCTTTTATCTATCAAAAATGGATGGAGAAGAGCCACCTATTATAATGAATATAATCCATTTGAAACCTTACTTTTGACCCTTGCTAGCCATGTCTTGTATATACTTTGTTTTGGTGTGTTTCCTTTGATGTGTTTGTTCTCCCTAAGTTCTTTATAGCACATGTGTTTTTATTCCCTTTATTTGGTGTGCGTCTCTACCTTGTGTGTGTAATCAACCCATCTAATGTGTTTTTTAACCAAATCTTGTTCAATTCTCTTTAAAGTACCTATATGCATGACTCCATGCCCAATGGAAGGATTTAGGTGACTGGTCTTTGACATAGCAGGCATTCCTCCCCTCAAAATCACCAAAAATGTTGACCGAATTTCACCTCAGTATAATTTATTCAACCATTTTTATGGAGAGACAAACAATAGTTGCAAGAACAGGTCATTTTAGAGGTCCAAATTACAAGTCAAGGAGGCTAAAGTGTTTTGGCTCCATTTTAGTATGTTTCAAGTTCTCCGGCCTCTCATAAACCTAAGTTACATTATCAAGACCATGTTGGGTTATCTGAATGACTTAACTTATAGAGGTTTCATAAGTAATACAAGTTTACAAACCCGAATTACTCCTTCTAATGCTTTACACATTTTTAAAAATGCATGACTTTGAGTTTATCAAGGAGTAAGTCTTATGACTTTATAAGCAAAATCATTTAGAAACCCTGAAATGGTCTTGATTATTACCTCTTAGAAGTGGCCCTTAAATTTTTTTTGAAGGGCCTTTCTTTCCTTCCCCCCCAAGTGTCCCTTTAAAATTTTCCAAAGGGCACTTTGTTTTCCCAAGTATCCCTTCAAAATTTTCTAAAGGGCACTTTTCTTCCAAGTGACCCTTTAGAAAAGTTTCGAAGGGCACTTTTTATCCCAAGTGTCCCTTCAAACTTTTCTAAATGGCACTTTTCTTCCAAGTGACCCTTCAAAATTTTTTGAAGGGCACTTTTTATCCCAAGTGCCCCTTTAGACTTTTTTGAAGGGTAATTTGTTGTCCAAGTGACCTTTTGAAGAAGTTATGAAGGGCACTTTTTAGGCTAAGTGACCCTTTGGAACTTTTCCAAATGGCACTTTGTCTTTGGAAATGCCCTTTGGAAAATTTTCAAAGGGCCATTTATTTTGGAAATTCCCTTCAATTTTTTTTAAGGGACCTTGTGCCTTCCCCAATTGTCCTTTGAAACTTCTCTAAAGGACACTTTCCCAAGTGTCCTTCAGGAAAAGTTCTTGAAGAAACTAGCCATTGCCTTTTGGGCAAAATCACTAAAATAATTCCTTAAAAAAAATTATAGAAAGGAATTAATTTGGGAAAATTGCTTAAAATAATAAAAATGACCTAATAGATCCCCATGACATGTTGTAGGATGTCAAGTTTAATACAACCAACTAGCCGTTGGGGTGCAAAGATGACGTGCCATAAGACATCAAATTTAGAGCAACCAGCTATACATTAGAATTCAATGATGATGTGTTGTAAGATGTCAAATTTAGGGTGGCCAAATAGCTATTGAGATTCAAAGATGATGTTCTTTAGGATGTCAAATTCATGCCTAAAGTCTTCAAGTAAGGAATAAAGCCATTCAGAGAACCTGATAGGGTCTTAAGCAAAGATAGTAAAAATAAAGTTTCCCAAAGAGATTTACTTATTAATTTTACAAGTAAAAGCAATTGAAAAGCATGAAAAGGAAGAGATAATGATTTGTGGGTTTTAAAAAAAGCTTTGCTTATGAATTTTACAAGTAGAAGCAATCAAAGAATCCAAAGAGGTAGTTAGAAGTAAAATCACTTGGAAAACCTGAATGGGTCTATAGTGTAAAACATGGGAGCTTTTAAGAAGAATCTAAGGTTTTTAGTAGTAATCTAAGCCATTTATTATGGAGGGTCATATCACCATTGATTTTGTAGTGATCTTGGTTATTTCAAGAGGGTGAATCAAAGAGAAGGACAAACTCTAACTAAATGAGTGAACAACTGGAATCAATTTCACTAGGATGACAACTACAAACTATTTTGGAGGCTTCTATTTTGGCACCCAAGAGCTCTATCTTATCTCCCTCTTTTTCTATAAATATTACCCTTGGCCTCTTGTTTTATCATCCAAAGATAGTATGGTGAATCCCTACTAGAATGTTTTGCCATTTTCTTGCTTTTGAGCAAAGAACCATAAGTCTATTTTCTTTCAAAGTTCTAGACATTTTCCTAGGCATGTAAGAGACACAGAGTGATAAAAGTGATGTTTTATCCTTTTGTTCTCTATCATTCATATTTTTGAGAAAAGAGTTGATCCAATAGGTCAAGTAGAGTGAATTTTAGCTGTATGAGATTTTGCACATGTGTAACCTTTTTTTGGACTATACAAGTTATCTTTTCTAGTTATTTACCTTATGTGATTTCATTCATTTTGTCTCTACATTGAGATACTTATGTTGGAATATTCTAGAGCTTGAGTTATATAATATATTATACTTTCTTGTGCATAAGTATAGGGCATACATGTGGATACTAATTCTTGGTGTATCACCATCTTATACTAGGATTTTCATTTATGGAAACTTCTGAGTGTTTTCACTCATACAAACTTGTTCAATAGTCTTATTTCACAAAAGTTAATACAGGGAGCTATCACTTTCAACCTAGAAGTTCATTTCCATTTATAGGCACACATATAGGCCTTGAAATGTCCCAATATTTTCCAAATTTGGAGGAGGCCTGAACAACCCTCTTCTAGGGTACAAGATTTGGAGACAACACTAACCTTAGACGTGAAAAATATATTGAGAGTTAGTAGATTTAATTAATTATTTAAAACTATGTTAATTTTTTTAGTGTGGAAGAATGTTTTCTCTCTAGTATAGTTTTCTAAGTGTGTGTGTTAGATGTCTTAGATGCTTTCCTAGTTTAAGCTGTAATATCCCAATTAAGGGTGTGCAATAACAACTCTAAAGGGAACAAACTTCAATTGAGACCATCAAGTTTTCTATATTATTTCCCCCAAGACTTCATAGCTGTGTTTTCCTATGAGTGTTAAATAGGTACAAGTAGTAAGGACTAGTTATAAAAACATTTGTCCACCAAGAAACAAACCTAGGGAGTGACCTCTTGAGATTACAAAACCTTATTTTTTATTCCACCCTTCCGTCATTTTATATTTTTTTATTAAGATCTACCTATTATGGATTATATATCACCCATTTATCCCACTCACTTAGGTTTGATTTATTTACTAGGATTCATTTCACTATAAGCAAACCTGATTAACAACTTGTATGCTCTATTTGCTATATTTAACTCATACCTACAACTCATGCCTTGGAGTATATTTTACCTCCATTGAGATCCTAAAACATTAGAGGGTATCTCATTTAAAATTTTAAAATTTACACAATACCCACATCAATAGAAAAAAAAAGTTAGTGTTAGGAGGGCCACTTATGTGCCTTCCATAGTGAGAGGTTATTTCCTATTTTGAGTGTACTAGAGATGCATAATAGAGTTACCAGGGTTAGGTCCCAAAATAGTCTTTTATTTCATTCCTATCATCACATCGAAAACTAAGATTTATAATGGTTATTATTAATATACCTAGGGCTAGAAGCCCATCTCCAATAAGAAATAGCCATCCCATAAATCATTTTATGGCCCAAAAACCACCTTGGTTATTTAGATCTATCATTTTCATCCCAAGTGATGTACACAATTTGTCTAGGAACTTAGAGAAATATATACCTTCTTTCTCCCCTTCAGGAGGAATAACTATAGAGGAACACATTAAGTATTTCAAAGCTAATTTAAGATTAATGAATGTTACTGATGAAGATATTGCATGCAATATTTTCCTATTTACCTTGTAGGATGCTACCTATTATTGGTACCTCAACCTTCAAGATAACTTTCTCACTTTTTGGAATGCATGTTAGATCATGTTTCTTGCAAAATTTTGACAAATTTCTAGCCCTAGATTGGTGTATCAACACTTCAATAGATAGAATATGGAGCCTAATGATCCAATTCAATATTTCAAAGATAGGTTCTAGAAGATGTACACCTAGCTTGATCTAGAGTATAAAATAGATAGACCATTGTCATTGGAAATGTATAAAAATGCTATAGACCCAATCACTACAATGTTACTATGAAGATTTTTTGATGCCACTAGTCTAGATTTAGCATATAAAGAGGTTATCAAAATTTATAGACAACTAAACCCTCAAATAGTTGGTACTCCCAATATAATTATTAGTTTTCTAGCCTTGAATCTAATCCCTCATGTTAATCAAAATGTCCCTACTTTCAACCAAAATCAACTATATGCGCTACCTCTTTTGATGTAATAAATGACCAATAAAAATTATGGTTATATTAACAACCAAGTATAAATGAATAGTCATCAATAGAATAAATATCTAATTCCCTCTAACACTACACTTTCATGAGGAATTGATTCTAACAAAGCAGAGCTAGATTCCATCTAAAGAATGGTCTAGAAATTGAGCAATGGTTTTTCGAACATGTAGAATAAGATGGGAAACAACATTGGTAAGAATAATAACCAAAATTATGGGTTTCAAATATACAATAGGCCCTTTAATAGGATAATGAATAATATAGAGTAACAACCTAACAAGTTACTAGAGATCAACTTAGTAGAGATGACTTTGCCCAATTGGTGTAGAGTCCATAATACATCATAACATGGAGAATTTGAATGTGTGGAATTATGTGCAATGTTTGAGATATTATAGAGGGAGATAGTAAGGAAAGAATTGATGAATAATCCACCAAAATTCCATCTAGAATTTGTCTCTTCAAACACTACAATGGTATTTGAAACAAATGAGTCTTTCTTCCTAGAAAAGGATGACAATGAACCAGAGGATAACTCTAATGAATTGTGATATTTCTATAAATATCAAATGGGCAATTAAAACTTGAGGAGTAAGTATCCATTTCAAACATTTACTCCTCCTAATATCACTACTATTCTACCAAATCTAAGAGTTGACAATAATCCACCTCCCCCAAAAAGGAATGAATAACTCTAGAATAAAGAGGAGCAATAAAAAAATGGTATAACACTATTGAAGCTATGAAGAAGATTAAATCCAACATTACTCTTCATGACATAACTTAGATCACTAAAAAAAAAATCTCATATGGAGTTCTATTACAAGGAAGGTAATTATAGAGAAGATAAAGGATACTCATACCAATGTCATATATAAAAATAAATGATAAGTTCCACCTTTCTTATTGACAATTCAAGTATTTGGAAAGAACATACGCAATTATTTAGTTGATTTTGGAGCTTCAACTATGGTTATGCCTACTTCAATTTTTAAAAAGTTGGGTTTGACTCAAGCCCATTAAAGAGAATGGTTTCATAGTTGGATAAGACCGTGGTCTCTATAATAAGAGAGTTGAACGATGTATGTATCTAAGTAACATCCGTAACATGAGTATAGATGATGATTAAAATAATGGTAGTAGATATTCTATAAGGATACCTACTCCTCTTTAACATAGATTGGTCCAAAACATTAAATTGGTATGTAGCAACAAACTTATCTCATATTTGGATACCATAAAGAGTTATCCTAAACTAGATTTGAATTTATCAAGAGTCAAGAATGAAACACCTAATTATTGAATACAATACAAAAAATGAAGAATCAAGTTATAAATATCCTAACCTTAAGATCTATACCTTTACTACAAATCATAAAGTAAAAGAACTATAAGTATATGGACCATCTCAGTTGTGGACTCTCCACTTTGATAACACAAGATCAAGGCAAGGATTAGGCATTGGTATTGAATTGGTGACCCAAAAGGTAAGAAATACTTAGTCTCAAAAATAATTTCAAATAATTTATAATTTATAGATTATAATTCCCCTTCACCAATAACATAGTGGAATATGAGGCATTAATTTTGGGATTGTATTTTGCTCTAAAAAATAAAGTCAAACAATTATTAATTTATGAAGACTTAAAACTGGTAGTGAATTAGGTTAAGAACAAATACCAGTATAAGATATCATATCTAAAGAAGTAAAAGAATAAATATTGGGATTTTATTGATTATTTTAAGGCCTTTTATATAGTGGTTATGCCTAGAGAAAAAATCAAGTTGCTAATTCACTAGTTGCGTCAGCTACCAATCTGGCACACCTAGAGGAATATAAGGTACAATGATTCTCCACTGAGCTAGTACCTTATTTATCAGTTCTATATAACATGAAAAATTTACAAGTCTTTGATGATGACTAGTAGATCATCCAAATCTTTACTAACTTAGGGAATTTTGAGTCTCAAATCATTGATGACAAGGAAATTAGTTACCTATACCAAGAGGAATTGGGGGAAGGAGGAATCATTTAGCTGAAGGAAAGCTTCCTCCATCTATGAATACTTTATTTGGAAAGGAAATTTGATTTGGATCCTTAAGCTCAAAAACAAAGACAACTAAAATTAAATGAATTTGAGTTAAAAATAGAGAATATAGGAGATGAGGATGACCCACACTATGTTAGCATTGGTCTTAACTATACTCTAGAGAAAAGGCAAAGGGTGAAAAAATTACTCACTTAGTATAAGGATGTAATTACATGGACGTATGAAGAACTAAATGTTTTCAACCCAAGGGTCATCACCCATAAAATCCCACTAAAGGTGGACCATAAAACTTTCAAACAAAGGTAAAGGCTAGTAAATCCTACCCTGGAACCCCTTATTCAAAAGGAAGTGAAAAAGTCGCTGAGTGAAAAAATAGTCTTTCATATCAAAAATTCTACTTGGGTGGATAATTTAGTTCTAGTTAGAAAGAAGAGTGGAGAGATTAGGCTTTGTGTTGATTTCATAAAGTTAAATAAAGAATTTGAGATATATAATTATCCATTATCTTCCCTGGATGAAGTCATATAGACAGTGAGTGGTTTAGGAATGATGTCCTTCTTGGATGGATTTTTAGGATATAAACACGTGCTGGTAGAATTAGAAGACATAATGAAGATAACATTCACCATGAAGTGGGGTACTTATGCATATAATAAGTTTCCATTTAGCCTAGTTAACATAAGTGCCATGTTTAGTGAGTTATGGACCACACCTTCTAGGGGATAATAGGTTAATATATAATTATTTACATGGATGACCTCACATTTTTGTCAAAAGTAAGGACTGATCATGTAGGTCACCTACAATGAATGTTTTAAAGATGTAGAAGGTTTAGCATTTAATTGAACCCAAAAAAGAGCATAATTGGTGTCATAAAAGGTAAGCTCTTTGGTGACATCATCACCAAATATAGAATTACAATTGACCTTGATAAAATTTAAGGGATATCAAAAATTTCCTTCCTAAATAGCAAGAAGGAACTCAAATCTTTCTTTGGGAAGATAAACTTGGTGAGAAAGTTTATTTCAAGCTTTAAAAAAATTGTTAGACCTATTGTTTCAATGCTTAAGTAAGATGCTAAAGTGGAATGGATAGTAGAGGCTCAAAAGTCATTTCAAGACATTAAATATGTAGGCCCCCATACTGATAAGTCCATACTTCACCAAAGACTTCTTCTTGTATTCATTCACCCCAGAACATCCACCATGCTCACCTATAAGAAATAGGAAAGTGAGCATCCTATCATGTTCCTGAACACAAACTCGAAGGAAGTAAAATATAGGTATTCCATGATAGTCAAGTAAGTCTTTGCCCCTATCAAAGTGGTAAATGAATTTTGACATTATATCCTGAATAACAAGACCATTTCCATTGTATCATATCTTGTTGTTAAGATCACTTTAGCATAAAATGAGTTGGGAGAATGCATAGGAAAATGGATGGAGAAAATGTAAGAGTTTGACATAAAAGTCAAGCCTACCAAGATAATTAGAGGTTAATGTATCATTAAAATCATGACTAAGCCTGACCCATGCATCACCATTAAAGAGTTTTATGAAAACCAAGTATCTAAAGGAGACTAGTATATTGATATTATTTAATACTTTCTCACATGTACTTGCTCCCTAGAGCTCAAAAGAAAATGGAGGAGAGATTTTAGACTCAAATTAGCTCATTACATGATCATAAAATGGATATTATATATAATTAATTATGAATTCATCTAACTAAGATGTGTATCATGAGAAGAAGCTCAAGAAATTATAAAAAATCTACACAAATATATATGTAGTGGTCATCCCTTTGGAAACACCACCACCCATTAAATTCTCAAAATGGGTTATTATTAGCCAAAAGTCTTCAAATATGCACATGTTCACCTTATAACATGCTATGAATGTCAAGTCCTAATGAAAAGAGAAGTACATTTTATAATGCCTCTACATCCAATTATTGAAGGAAGACCATTTGCTCAATGGGATTTAGACTTCATTGTGGTCATTAATCCTAATTCTTTAGATGGCCATAAGTTTTACTCACTACTATAGACTATTGCTCATGATGGATCGAGGCTATAGCTACAAATAATTCAAGAGCAAAAGATGTGATCAAATTTAATAAATAAAATATCACAACTAGATTTGGTACTCCCATATCTCTAGTTTGTGATAATGGACCAACATTCCAATTAGCTAAATTCACTGAATGGGACCATGATAATTAAATCACCATTAGGTCATCATACAATCATTACCCATAAAGAAATGGGTTTGATAGACCAACATAAAATAAATTGATTGATGCCACTAAAACGTCTATATCAAATTAACCTAGAGATTGGCATAATCTACTAAAGTATGTATTGTGGGCTGATTGAACAAGATAATATACTCAAGGCTTCACCTTACTTAATAGTCTATGGGAGATAACTTGTTTTACTAATCATGCTTAAATTTATAACATATTAGTTTATGCATGAGTACATGGAAGCAAGTGAGAAGGTGGAGTCTCAATTGATGGACATAATAGAGATAAAAGACTCAAGGACTAAACCCTTACAAAATTTTAGTAAACATTGGGATATAGTGAAAATATGGTTTGACAAAAGAAAAAAATTCAAATCATTGAAAATATCTAGCTTGGTACTTTTATGGGACAAAGCCCATGAAAATAAAGGACAACATGACAAGTTTACCTCACTATGGATTGGATGTTACATCCTATTTCCTCGCTAAACAAACTTACTTGATTATCTATGGATTTTTTATAGTTGATAATTTCATTTGATTATTACTAACTAAATTATAAGTCATATGTTGTTATGGGATAGTGGTATATTGATTTGGTTTCATGATTTCACTAATATGAGTTAGCTATAGTGTATGTTTTTACATTATGATAACGTTGACTTATTATTTCATCATTATTTTATGATATACATGTAATGATGTTATGGACTAACTACATACTTATCATGAGTTGGACGTTGGAGAGATTCATCCCTTAGAGCATGATAGAGGGAAAACATCATCAGAGAGGGTGACGCAAATGGAGATGTTGTGGGATGATAGAGAAATGGCTAGAACCCTACACACACCACATTATCTAATACATGTTAGATACATGGTTTGAATGGTTATCATTAGTACATTCTTTATGTTATCTTCATTTAGGTAATTGTATATATGTGAGTGTTAGTTCATATTTATGCTTAGAATATTTAATATTGTGTGATTATGTTTATATAGTGCTAATGTGTTCATGAATATTACTATTTTCAAAAATTTAAATTTGGGTGACTAATGTTTGGTACTACTATATGTAGACTAACAAACATATCTTGGTAGTATTGAGAATACAAGCTAGTTAATTTAATGATATTCAAAAATATCATTATAGGGTTTAACTGATTAATACAGATAAATAATGGCTTAAAATAAATAGTTATCATTATCAGAATGATGTAATAAATTATTAATTTTGTGTTTAATTAGTTATCAAATTTAGAATAATATATGTATGTAAAAAATAAGGAAAAAACTCTTAAAACAAATATAATGTGATATTAACAACAAAAAAAAAAGTTCATTTAATAAAAAGAGTGAGTAAAAATTTGGATAAAAACATAAAAGAAAAAAAAATCAATTTTTTTTTAAAAAGTGCAAATCTCATAAGGAAAGGAAGAAAAGCTAAAAGGGGATAGGCACTTTTGGAAGGAAAGACACATAGAAAATGGAGAAAGAGGAGAAAAGAGTAGTGTGACATAGAGAAGGAGAATAAACCAAGAGGAGAACTCTTGGATATGACTATTCTAGGTAGGTGGTGTCATGAATTATAAATAAATATATATGTTTTATGAAGAACTATAATTTATGATAATTTTACACAACTATATGTTAGAATGGAAATCTAATAAATCACTATAGCATATATAATGAGATTTTAGAGATATAATTAAATGATATAACATATATAATATATCCATTTATATGAACATAATGAATATATTTTTGAAACTGTCATTAAAAAATATATACATAACTTAGGAAACATAGGAAACCACACATCGATTCACTCAGTATGAATCTACATTAATAAAACTGAGTTATTACTGGTTTATAGATTTTTGAGTTTATTTAAATCACACAATGAATTTATTTGAGTTTAACACCCCAATATGTATAATCTAATTCACCGTGGAGGAGATTCATACAAAGACTATTATTATTTAGTATAATATGTAGCCTTGCTTGATATTCCAATATTATTCATACAGAGTTTCATGATGTATATATACAAAACCATGATAAATTATAAAAAGGGTTCATACCATATACACAATATTGTGAAAAATATTTAAATGTATACTTAAATGCATTTACTAGTCCAAATGTATTTGACATTGACTACATATAGAGATTTTAGAGATTAGGTGCACTATGATATAGTGATTTTAATTGTTATTTGGAATAACTACATTTAAATATCACATTAGGTATAACTAATATAACTGGTATTACTATATTAGTCCTAAAATCATACATGTGGTATAACTTTAGATATGGTATAACGATAGGTGATATAGCAATCTGGTTATCCCTAAAAGGTAAAACATCATGTAACATGTGTTCCTTAAAAATTGATTTAATCAAGTCAACGATCATTTATGATATTTATCACTAATAAATCCCCTAGATATACACATGATATTTTTACTCACATTATATCTATTAAACCAAGATACATGGTTATTTATAATGATTGTTATTATTGATCAATGTGTTCATGAATTGATTGGAGTGTGATATGTAGCTAAATTTTGTGGTTAAACTATTTAAATCAATAATGTTACATGTATTATATTAGGGGATATCATGAGGTTATCATTTGGTTACCTTCTAATTTAATATGCCTACATTAGCCAAATTGAATCATAATAATAGTATAATATAGCTAATGTCCATGATGTGATTAATACATGGATATGTTCTTATATATATAATTACTTTGGACATATGATGTATTAAAGGATTTTAGATATCGTGAGATATGCATATTTGTATGAGATATTAGATAAAGTATAGTTAACATATTTCATGAAGCATTGCCTATTTGGATTTAACTCATATCAAATTAAATATTAAAATGTTCTCAGTCATATCAGGGTTCTATGACTTAGTAGATCCAATGGAAATGTGGATATAATGTAGAACTAGTCCTAAAATAGTAGAGAGAGGTGCATATAGATATTTTCATAACATATTAGCTGTAGTGATATGTTCATAGCCAAAGATATAAATCATGCTTATAATAACTACTAACCCCACACATTGACACCCACATCTAATTATATTATTAAATATATGAGACCAAAATAAACTATGTGGGGAGATTTTAAGCAAAAATGACTGATATAATAACTAGGATGATACAATATCTTTATTGCAAATACATTTTGGATGTCCATGTAGTGAACTGTGAGACCCTAACAACGAGTTGTGAGATTATTTTAATAAGTAAGAAATATAAGATTGACTTTGTAGTAAAAGAGTGAACTAGGGTTTAATGTCCAATATGGAACCAATTTATTATCACAGTCACATGAATTTAGTATTTCTTATCCATGGATTGACATGAATATATAATATCCATATATTTAGTATTATGACTTCCAAAATCAATTATATATTCAAGTATATTTAGTATGATGTTTAATAAAGGGGTGGTATATATTATAAGTCATGTTGAGATATCCATATGAGTGTTTACTGTCAATTTGACTTGAGAAGAGTAAAATATGTATATAGATACTTTTTTGACTTTAGTTCCCAATCTGTTAACCTGGATGTATGGTTATAACAATCATTGAAATCATATGAAGTCATTGATTATAATTTTAGATGACTATTAACATTTACCATATTTATATATTATTGAGTACTTGTATGTGATACATAGTATTATGAGTATGGTTAATATGCTCAAGTTCTTATGCATAATAAATGTGTCTATATATACTTAAGTATTCATATAAATATATAGCATTAACTGGTGTCCTAGGTTGTGCACCTATAACTATAGTTTTATTAACTATTTAAAAAATAAGTCAAAGGCTTCCATGGGTTATGAAACTATAAACCATATTAACACTTGTTTAAATGGAAGATTATGTTCACACAAGATATAACTTGGGTTATGAGTTATTCAAACCTCTAAAATTATTATGATTGGATATTTGAAAATGAGTAGTGTGAACATATAATGGTGAAATATGATATTAGTGTATATACTACATTTATATTTACTTATGGAAATTATTATAATGTAGTTTAAACATATAATATACCTGATTGGTATAAATTGTACTTATTGGCCTACTAATTAGGATTATGAGACATTTGATTCTTAAAATTGTAAGACTGGTTGTTCATAATTATGTAGTTATGCTCATGAATAATGAACAATGATATTATGGGATGTCATAGAGTGTATTATGTTTAAAAACTATAATCTAAATGTATATTATACCTAGGTGGTACAAACTATAATTTTTATGTCTAGAATTCATTCATATATTTGATGGACAAAATGTATGCAGTTTGGTTATTTCTATGTTTAGTACATTTTAGGATAGCTAGTAGGAGGTACTGTATTGTGTTTACTTATAGAAAATAGAATGTGCAACCTAACATATATATTATACCTAGTTGGTATAATTTGCACTTGTTTTCTTATTATTTATGTAATAAATGATATTGTGGAGATTTATTCATATGTTTGATGCATTAAATGTATGCATTTGATTATTCTTGTGCTTAGCATGTTTTATGATTTCTAGTAATAATTAATCTATATGAATCTATTGTTTATATATATGTTAACCAAATATCACATTATTGATACTGAGTAAATAATGAGATAAACTTCACTAGCTTACTAGCATCACAATGCCAAATGAAGGTAATTTGATCAAGTGGTGTGTATGAAATTGACTGATCTTAGAGATTGATAACTATTTAAAAAATATTGAAAAATTAATGTTAGTGAGACATTATCATTTAATGTGTATGAATTACATGTTTGTGTGGTACCTTGTTAGAATAAATTTCTTTATGATACACCACATGTTTTTTTTAGAAATCATACAACACACAAGTACTAACTTGTCTCTCTAGACTCCTAAACTGTCACTATCTACTCATCCATGAAGGGAGGGCCATTCCCTAATGGGGAATTGTGTGGGGGATCAATGATACATGGTTGGTGTGGAAAAGTGCTTGGATGATGCTCTTCCTCCCCATAATAATACTTACTTAGAGATGATACTTGAGATTTCCAGAGATACCATGCTCCATGAAGCTTTGTATCTTGTAAATTATATTATATTTATTATTATTGAGATATTATCCTTGAGAGATGTAATTATTTACTTATTTATACTTTTTAGTAGTGGCTATATCATTGTACCAGCTATGGCTGGACATTTGTAATTACTCTCCATATTTAGTTATGATATGTTTCATATGTTGATAGTGATTAGTGGCTATTAGATGTCACATGATTATTTATAGTTAACATACTTAAAGTGTTTTATTTGGATTAATAATTATATTCTCATGGTAAATTATAATAAATAATACATTGATCAATTAAAAAATATTTATCATGTGTTTCTATGTCAAACCTAATGGGGTTGTTACATTGGACCCTATCATATCTCATAGATCTTAGGTAATAATATTTTTCATTTGAGGGACCTCCAAGGCAATGAGATGACATATCCAGTCAATGGATAATTTTTGAAGTATTACTTCATGGCTTTACCATCTAGGGATGTCCCTGAGTAATAATAGACATGGTGGTAAAAGTAGGATTAGAGTAGATTTACTACTTTATTAGAGTAGTTTTATTGCTTTCATAGAATATTTTTCTCACTTCCTAGATTATCACTCCAAGTTTTCAATAGTTTGTTTATAGTTTAGCTTCCTAATTTCTAGATTAGACATTTTTATTTGTCCTAGGGCAATCTGATTGACTTACCTTAGTATGCTCAAATCAAGTATCCAACCTATTGGGACTTCCTATAACATGTTCAAAAGATAAATGATCAACATGTGGGAAAATATATTAAGAAGAGGTACACCAATTTATTTACTTGCAAGATTTTTCACCCTTACATTTTAGATCTTCAGAATTTAGGTATGTAATGAGAAAATTAATCATGATCAGGATAACATTGAACACTTAAATCACACATATAAAGGTTTTTCTCATTACTACATACAAATTTTAGAAAGTTTTTTTTTCACTTTCCCTAAATCAAATGCACTTATCATATTAATACTTTTTTGAGGAAATAATCATTGATATGGGTATAGATGGAAAGAATAATATGGTAAACTTATTATTTCATAGATATCAGCTCATTGTGGTTTCTGCTCTCCCTCTTCCAATAATATTCTACAAAAGAAAAATATAGTAAAATAAGGATCAAAACATCCTTAAAAGAGTGATTGAATAGGCCTAAAATAAAACCCTAAGGTTATAAAAAGTTCAAAATTAGAAAATAAGGTCAATGCATCATGATTCATGTAAGAATATAGGGGAAAAAAAGAGAAGGAACCCATGGTACCTCTATTGGGGATATGGATGCCTATCTGGTAGTAGAGCAATGCTAGATCTTCCCTAATTTTCAAATATTTTTTCTCAAAACTAGAATGAAACCTATAATTGTGCTAGGTCTCTACTAAATTCCTCATAATAAGGATAAAAATAAATCACTTCCTCACACATAGATATAGGGTAAATGAGAAGGCAAGTATGTTATATGTGGTTGTTGGAGGTCTCTTTTATATATTTGATTTGATTATTCTATGTGGAATGGTTGATGTTTGATCTAAGAGTTGTTAACCAAAGGTTTTATATTCTCAAATACTCGGCAATATTTCCTTTGTGAGTCGCCATTTGTTGTACCGTACATGCCCCCATTCCTTATTTAGAATAGGAACCCACTATCTTTCATAAATAATATATATACCTATCTTTAAAATATTTTAAAGGGAAATATTTATGTATTGTGCTAAATTTGCTATTTGGTAGACTTATGAACATGCTTTTTCTTTTAGACTAACCTACTGATGATTTTTAGAAGTTGTGTATGTTTAGGTCTTGGCTATCTTCTTCCAAAAAAATATTTGGTGAAACTAATTTTATGATATATTTTGGTCTTTGGTGATTTTTTTTAGATAATTCATTTGAAAAATTTATTCAGAACATTGCTTGGTAGAGTTGGTTCTTCAAAACTTTTGTTTAGAGGCCCATCTTTGGTAGTTTTCAACACTTCACATTTATATAGACCTCTAAAAGAATATACTCTTTAGAGTTTTACCTTAGAGGAATTGTTTATAAAATTTATTCAGAATTCATATTTATAGGACCTTTGAAGCTTTATTTTCCATGTATCAAAACACTTCACCATTTACCATTGGGACATGTTGTTTAGAAACTAGGTTTTTAAAGTTTTACACTTTAGCTTATCTAGGTCTTTAGAGGATATTTTTGGCAATACCCTTTCAAAAAATTACTTAAAATGAAAAGGATCATAAAAAAAGTGTTCAACAATTTCATTTGGTGAATTCCTCTAACTCATTTTGGTCTTCAGTGATTTTGTTTAATAAAATGGTTTAGCAAGAACTTACCACATTTTGGTATTAGATGAAAGTGTTCAGCTCATCAAGGCCTTTGGTTAAATTGTTTAGGGATTTCCTCCCGCTAATTTTAGTCTTCAACTAAAGTTTTCAATTTTTTTTCTTAGGATACTTGTCCACCTCCCAAACATTGTTATATCTTGACTCCCAACTCTTGACTACCAAAATCCTTATGGCATGATAAACTAAAGACAAAGAAGTCACAAGATGATAAAATAAAATGATGTGACACTCTTACTAAACATAAATAGTGCCTACATGGCATACCTACCAAATGAAGTATAAAATTTTGAATTGAACAAACAAATTAAAGCTATAGATATTGGACATTAATGGTGCATGAATTGAAAATGAATGTCAAAGCTATATTAAAGTAGTTCAAATGATGATGTGCCCATTGATCTCAAGATAAATTTTAAACTTAACTAATCCCCTAAAATAAAGCCCTAGCTATAAGTGTTTCCAACTTAATAGTATACTCATGAGAGCTGAGAGGTTAAATTGTAAACCAAACTAGTATCAATATAGTCGAGTAATAATGATATCCTCATCTAAAGAATTTTGGGGAACTTTACCCCTTCAATTTTTTTTTTTATCAAAGATTCAACTAAATAAAAGGATACATTCTTTAAATCTAAAATATTCAACAATGATTATAACAAATACTTATAACTATGGGAGGTGATATACCAAGTTGACATGCATACACACAAAGAAAACTTGACTCTAGCTCAATGACAATTGGCTACAGATCTCCTCCCATTCAAGCATTAAGGGTTATACTTCACAGTAGCAAAGTTGAAGGTCATGCCTTGTATTGACCTCCTATGAGACTTATTCTTTGTTAAGAATACAATTAAAGGAGCATTCTTACAACATTTAGAGCAAAAATTAGTCATTATGTATTTATCAAGTGATGCATTTCAAAGGTACCTCTCCATCCATACTATAGATGTCACTTATGATTTGTATAGGGTATTCACATGTAAGAAAGAAAAATCAATTAAGAAGACAATTAGAAACTAGATGCTCCCTAGGGAAACCATCAACTTGAAGGATAAGCAACCAACACCAGTGACCAAATTCAAGTTGGGAGTTTGAATTAGGATGACCCTATTGAATAGGTTATTTGGTGATTTGAGTATCAAATTCCTACACTTGGAGTGGGTCTTATTGATTGATTTATTAATTACCTTAGAGTTGACATTATCTTTGGGTGAAGTAATTAGAGTAAGGCTATGGGATAAAATATTGCACAAAGGCATGAGACCTCAGGGAGGTCATTTATACATGATGTCTACCTCCTTGATGCAATCCTCAACATAATCTACATTAATAATGGGTCACTATAGAACCCCACTCTAGAATGAATCAATAATCATATATGTGTTTCTTATTATTTCTTGCACATATATACACACACTTGTAACATTATGCACATTTCTGAGGATGTCTACCCCCTAGTATAGATGGCTATCCATGAGTCCCCCTACCTAGGATATCAAAGAGCATTACAAATATATTTTTGATCATGGGAGACTACTAGTTGTACCTAGATTAAACTATTATCATGGTTATAGGCCATAAGTTAGCACCTCTACACCTCCCCAAGTATGTCCCAAATAAATTAGTGGAGCAAGAAATTACCCACTAGTTATGGTGGGGTATTGATGAAGATATATATAAGAAAAAGAAAGATTAATTTCATGGCTCCCACCTTATGATTGGGAAGATGTGATACATAAATTGAAATCATATATGAAATAGATAGGTATAGAAAATTCTATTCATTGGACACATTATTGTATAGGGACTAGGATCCCCATGGTCAAGTGTAAACACGTATCAAGGGATTTGGAATTGACTATCAACATGAGCCCAATAACCATGATTTATTATTACTTAATTCTTAGAATTATGACCAAGTCAGGGAAAGGTCACAAACTATTAACTTGAAAGAATACCTCTTGAAAATTATTCAAGGGGAACCTTCCCTTTCTAAAAAAGAGGTATGAACTAGGATCCCACCAACTAGAGGATGAGATTCATAATACTTATGGGATAATATATCCTATAAATCAATAAAATATCAAGGGCAACCCTCCCAAATACCCCCTGTGACACTCAAAGTAATATATAAGGAGCCAAGGTGCCTGATACCTCACTTAGGGTAAAATAAGATGAATTTATTTGTCTTGACTCTTCAGATTCTTAGGTCCCTTCCCAAAAAGATGTTTCATAAGTCCCATCAGTTAATGCTATGGTCACATAAACCAAAACCACACAAGAATCACATTTTACATCTAGAAAGGTAACCATTTCCTATGCAAGAAATCCAAGGGCTCATCCCCTTCCATGGAGCCCAGCCATTGAAGCACCATTAGTAGAGGTAGCCACCCAAGAGGAATATAGAGGAGAGTCCACTAATGAGGAGGTAAAATTTCAAATATCTAAGATCTTGAGCCTCCATGACCCAAATGGGAAAGCATCAGTGTATGAGCATCCATTAGGTGAATAAGCAACCCCTTCAGTTTCCATTACCCCTATTATATCTCATGCTTCTCTTTCTATTGTTAGTACATTTGATCTTATTTCACTCACCCTTGATAATTCCCCTCTGCTCTTGGTCCCCAAGGTGGAGGTTATTCTTACATAACTAATTTACCAACCAATCTTGTTAGTCCTAAAGGTAGATGATCCTTTCTCTACCCTTGCTATTCCTACTTACCCAATTAGTATTCATCTAATTGCATATTATGCATCCATTATTATTATACTTACTATTTTTGCTTTCACTAATATCCCAACCCCTACAAAAATAAATAAAAGGTAACAAAGAAGGCTAGGGGAATAGTAACTAGTCCTAAACTCCATGTGTCATATGTTCATCTAGGTTTACCAATGCCTCCCCTAGTTACTCTTAATGTATTATGGTGATAATAATGAATAAGGTTGAGAGGAATAATCCAATTTACACATTCTAACCACTACATCAATGTGGTGGAGTGGATTGGTCTAAAATAATCTGACCTTCACTTCCTGATACCCTATTTGAAGAAACTCTAAGACAAAAATCATGAAAAATATTGGGTGAGAGTACAGTTTTAGACACTCAACCCACAAATATAACCTAACTAGTCCTCCCATAGTAGGAAATAAATATGTAGTGAGAGGCTTGCAAAAGGTCTATTCTAGTGATCATAGAATTACCCACTATGAGTTTTATATTTGAAAAATATACTAGGAGTGTGTAGAGGGTCAAGAAGAGGAAATTGGAAGATGAGACAGGTAGACGGGTCATAGTGGAGGAGAGACAAGAAATATTTACCATTTCCAATGGGAAGGATAAATAATTGGGGAAATCCCCATACCTAGAGGATTTTAAAATCCTATATTGAAACTCACAAAGATGATCTAGTGGAAATACTTGAAGGAACCAAAATGGCAAGGAGAGAGATAGATCAAGAACTAGAAGAAACAAGGGAACAACAATAAACTATGCATGTTTTAGTATAAATAGAGATCAATTTACATAATGCTTCATCTAGGTTGTATAATATCCTTGAATATTTTGGTGCAATAAGGGTATAATTGACACTTCCATAGTATAAATTACTAAAATGTTTAATTATTTGAAAGTAGATGAGAATAAATTAAAATTTCTTATTCTTTTTATAATTGGCAAATCATATGCACACCTAAATCTGATGACACCATTAAAGGCTACCAATTCCCTCAATTTGGTAGTCATCAGGACATAATATGCCAGAGAGTGGATCTATGTAGCTAAGGTAGTAATGCTTAAATACTCAAAACATGAAATTCTCATTTGGTAGATTTTAGATGAGCTAAAGCTTTCACATGCCAAGGATTTCATAGGTAGGATTATCAACAAGGCTAATTTTGATTATCTCTTACAACAAGTTTCAAAGAGATTTAAATATAATATACATAGAAAGACATTATAAGAAATAGAAGCCAAGCTCAATTTTTTTAGAACAAAGGTTACAAAGGTTGAGATCTTTAGAACTAACTTCAAAAGTATAAAGACTAAGCATGTAAGTATATTTTAATAGGTAAATAGGGTGCATAGACCTATATTCATTAACATAGACATAATTAGGTATGAGTATGACATTAGCCATAAACACTATCAAGTTTTGGAATCAAATAAGAATGCTGATGCTTCAGCTTCTAGTTTGGCACAAGTTACAATTTCAATGCCTCCAACAACCCCCACCACTATGAAAACACCTAGTCAACCTTGAGTTGAAGACTAATTTTTTATGTACACAAGCATATAATACTTATTTTTGTACTTATAGTTTACTTACACTTAAAGTATAAATATAAAGTTGTATGAACTATTTTTAATCATGCACACATTGCAATGCATTGTACAAGACAACTAATCTTGACATAGTTGTAATTATCTATGAGTATGCATACATGCAATTTTGATTCTAAAATTATAAATAAAATTCTAAATACATAAAGTAACCATGAGTTCACATGCACTTGGAGGAGGAGGCATCCCCTCCCAAAGTCTATATATTTATGTAGTTACACATTCCAAAGGGTTGGGAGGTTTTATCAATACATGAAGAATTTAGTTTTGATTATCATACAACTACATTGGTGTTTTCTCCTTGTATTTTTGTGTTATTAATGTTTTGATTTATTGATTTCATCAAGATAGTAATTTGAAGTGTGAAAAACTTACAAATAATTCTAATTATTTCCATTTATGTATGCTAACCTTATATGTGTAAAATCCGTTGAAAGTTAGTAGATTTCATTGATTACTAGGCAATCAATCCAAACTATGTTAATATTCTTAGTGTGTAAGAGTTTTTTCTCTCTGTTATATTTTTCTAAGTGTGCAATAGTTAACTTAGACACCTTTCTGTTCTGAGCTATATTCTCCCAATTAAGGGTGTGAAATAACAACTCTAAAGGGAACAACCTTCATTTGAGACCATAAAGTTTCCTATACTATTTTTCCCCTAGAATTCATAACTATGTTTTCTTGTGAGTGTGCAATAAATACAAGAAACAAGCACTAGTTATAAAAACACTTGTTTACTAAGAAACCAACATAGAAAGTGACTTCTTGAGATTGTAAAACCTTCTTTTATACTCTACCCTTCCCTCCCTTTGAAGTTTGTTTGATTTAGACCTAATAACTATAGATTATATATCACACACCCATCCCACTCACCTAGGTTTGATTTATTTACTAAGATTAATTTTAATACAAACAATCTTGATTAACAACCTATATGCTTTGCTTACTATTCCACCATAAGGTTATTTAACTCATAACTATAAATCATGCCTTGGAGTGGAGTTTACATCCATTGAGATGCTAAAACATTATATGCTACCTCATTTAAATTTTTTAAATGTATACAAGACCCTCATAAACAATCACCACTCCATGGATGGAGTTACATGTTTCTAAGATCATGTTTTCAATGCCTTATACATCCATTAAGCCCTTGATAACCATTAATATTCATCCTTAGTAGTGATTTACATGTTAAAGAAGCATGGACTAGTAGAAATCAGCTTGAAAATTTAGGTAAGATCATTTTGGGGAGTTTGAGAAGTTGGTTCATCTTCATCCTTGCCCATAAGAATCCTTTTAGAGGATTAATAAACTTACATTTTCAAGCTTAAACTCATCTTGTATGATCTACTACCCTGCAACCTTTATTGAAGATCCATGAAACCTTTCATCTTATTCTTTAAAATACTCCATATTTTATTCTTAAACCTCAAATTATCACCTTCACAACCTCAATAAACTCTTATAAACTTGTTATAGGTCTAAAATTAGGTGTTGAGGTCATGATCATCTCCATTTCTTTAATTTTCAAGGCTAGTAGTTTTTTTCTAGGTGTTAACATAATTATTTTACACATTCATTATTCATGAATTACCTTAAATTTATGAAGAAACATTGATATTTATTTAATTTTATCAAATGGTCTTACAAACTTGAAGCCTTCACATTGGTGGTCTTAGTGATCTCTTGACTTTCTCAAATTAGAAGACTTGTGTTCTTGTTTCTAGCTCCTTAAAGAGTTCTAGAAGGCTTTGGAGAACATATTGAAAGTCTATGGCTTCCTTGACCATGTTTATAATTATTAAAAAATTGGTAATAGGCCTACAAGTGCAAACATTTTTTTAATAACCTCCCTTGATAAGCCTGTAACCTTGAAACTTGACTAGTTCTTCCTACACTCACATTATCAACCTTGTATTCACTCCTTATAACCTATGAAGCTATTGGGATAGACCTATTTATTTTATTTAATAAATCTTGGAAATTTTATTTTATAAATTAATTATAACCATCATCTTCTCCTTTAATCTAATGGGAGTCTTCTTGATAGATAGACTTATAGGTGGGTTATAGGCTTGATCCTTCATATGCAGTCATTAAAGGCCTACAAACTTATTATCCTTATTATATAATCTTTGGGAAACTTATGAACCTATTGGAAATGATTATATAGATTTGATGTTTAGATCAGGTCCACAACCTCCTTTAGAAGTCTCTTGGTATGGGGTCTTCCCAAAACCTTTCATCAACCTTGGATCTCAATATAAAGATCTACAATCATGGTCCCATCTCTCTTAATGACCCTTAGTGATATTGAAACACTAACCAATAAGCCCATTTAGAGGAGCCTTGAATATTTTATTTTTTCATTAATTTGTAAATACAATTAAGAACTCTTATATTTTTCAATAATCTCATGACAATCCTTATTTAATACATACAACCTTTATAAGCTTGAAACTCTTATTCCTTTGTTGCAAATCTACAGATTGATCTTGAGACCCATGGAGACTTATTTATTTCTTAATTTATCATGAGAGGCATGTTTGAGATTATTAAAATAGGACCTAATATAATTTAACATGCTATTGAAACATGTTTTAAGGTCATCTCCCCATATATACCACTTGTAAAACTATGGATTATCTTAAGATTTTTTTAGAATCCCAAAACTCACCATTTTTTGTCTATTAACAACATGTAGGGCTATTTCAAATCTTCTGGGAACATGGAATGTAGGATATAAAGATTTAAAACTTCATGGAACATGTTCTTACCTTATTCAACTCCATATAACCAATCAACATACTTGATAAGATATTATAGAGAAAAATAAATAGCCTACAGGGTTGCAAGCTCATCATAAAAGTCTTAAGGTCATGAAACATATTTGAGTGTTCTTATGAGCCTAAATATAGACCCTAAAAACTATTGGGAAAATGTTAAAGGACTGAATAAGACCTTATTATATCCCTTAAGACTTTGTGTGGGCTTACAACCTAATTTGAAGCTCAACTTGAAGAACCACTTGCAACTTCCTTGAGGTTGGATCATGCACCCTTTATACCTCTTAACCTTGCTTCTACATGCATGAAGACATACTTGGATATGCCTAAAAGTGAGTGTGAAGTAAATTTGAGAGAATTTATTCCTTTATCACTTAAATAAACCTTATAAGAATCCTACACCTCTTAAATCTTCTTTCAATGTGCTTTGTAAAAGACCTTGAATACCATGAAGGTTTCCAACAAGCCTATAGAGTTACAATATTGATGTTACAAATTTAAAACTTGCATTAGTAGGACTATATTAGTTATTTAGGATCTTGAAATCTCCATGATCTCAATTTAAAAAAATTATATGGTCATGGATAAAGTTTGAAGGTGTGTTTTAACTTGAAGGAAAGTCTAGAATCTTACAAGAAGCCTACTAAAGGCTTGTAGGTCTCTTGTCAATGCTTGAGGACCATGAACCTTCCCTTGAGTTTTAAAGAAACCATATAACCTTATGGACTTCATAACCTTGGATATGGGGCCTTGATAACTTATAAACCTTACTCTTCATGGTTGTAGGCTTGTATCAAATGTTTGAAACATGCAACCTATCATGCTTATTACATTACTCTATGTCTACAAGAACATTATGAGGTTTGAGACAACATTGATCCTTGCATTAGACCTAATTTTTTTTAAATAAATCATGAACATATATACTATAATTATGTATCATAACATTATCCCTAATTTTAACTTATGGTATATCACCTATAGATTTCACATCTTGTTTGTAATCCTTGATGGATCTTGTCCTAGGTTTATACAACAAACTACCTATAGGTTAGTCTTGAGAAGCCCTAGAATCTTCATAATGGCTTGAAAATTACTCAAAAACATACTATTGACCACTTTCTAGTCCCAAACCTAGAAATGGGTCAACCTAATGCCTTGATTCCTAGTCCATCTTTAGTATCATGATTGTATCTTGTCCTTAGGAATTTGGAGGGTTGTTCAAACAATCCATTGTCCTATCATGTTATAGATATGATTTGTAAGATTTAATAATTTATATTCAACTTAAGTCAAGTATTATCATGATGATAAAACATGTTATATGGTCCTCAATTACTTTTATGGATTTATAAATGTTGAAATGCCATGGTGATGGTAAATTAAGAACGCAGTTTAGTGAGAATTTAGAAACATCTTTGATCTGTCTAATAACATGAGTTATGTTCACTTGAAAGCTCTAAAATAACATCATAAAAGGTGTATTAAGATTAATTTGAGGTATCTCATAGGTCATAAATGTCTTTTATATGATATTGACATGATAATTTAGTTGATATACATTTTAAGGTCATATATGTGCACTAAAGTCAATGTTTTTGGTTATAATGAGACCTAATTTGGCCTTGATACACAACTAAGTCACCACACAAACCTCCAATGGACCTTATAAACCTAATCAAGCCATCAATAAACTATTTCATACCTCATTTAATCCATTACCATCATAGTCAATACTTTAATTCCCCTAAATGAGCCCCACACATGCTAAATAGTGACTTTTCAGCTCTCTCCATTTGTACCATCAAGTTCAAAATGTCACATTACCCCTATTTTCCCTCCATAACACTTGCTAATAATGTATTTAAGATTGAACCAAAAAAAATTATAGATAAAATGGTAGATTTTAGAGGTTCTCAAGTGGTACAAATCTGTATAGTATAAACTAGCTTAGATGGAGTAATGGTTTTGTAGAGGAAGGCCAATACTATCAAATGGAGAAGAAAGAAATATGTTTCAGTGAAAAGGGAGCTCAAAGCCATCCTATCTCCCATTCAATATCATTGATAGACTTTAGAAACTCCTCATGTTTATGCTTGTAACATATGGAGGAGAGAGAATGGGGGCCTAAGCTCATGACCAAATAAATTACACTAAGGTAGATTCCACCCATGGTCATTTGTCTAGGGATTGGTCTCATGAAATGTATGAACATTCTTTAATAAATTAATAAATTTGTATACCATTCTCATCTTCATAGACCAATTTGGATTGAATGGTTTTTAGGGATTCTTGACATGTCTAATCAAACTAATGATTGATGTTATTCCCTTAGATATTGAAAGATCGTATCACAAAATTTTTAGCACTTCAATCACACGTGTGATCTCATAGAACTACCAAACCTTCAAGACTATCTCCTATGTGTAGCCTGTAGTCAAATTTGGATAATGAATAAAGGGTTTAAGTGTTTTCTTAGAAGTTGTTAACTAAGTTGAAGATTTGGTAGAGTGTTTCAAGGTATCTAATGCCTTCTTTTTTAGGTAGAGATCTAATTATCTCTTGTCATCTCAAAAGATCTCAAGGAGAAAGAGGTTTGTGCATACTTGAAGACCACTATATGGCGAACACTGTGTGTGATTTAATGGCATCTATAGGACCTCAAATGAAATCCAAGAACACACCATGGGGCACTGGAGTCATAGTGGCATGTCATCATAGCCTTATGAGGAACTTTTCCAACCCCCATGGTGGCCTAATAGGCCTAAAAACCATCTTCCTTGTCTCTCAACCCACATAGTCACTTTTAGCAGAGTTTAAGGTCTTTTGTAAAGATTAAAGTTTTTTTGAGTTTCCTAGGTTTCACTTTAGGGATATGTATCCTTCTTTTCCTACCTCCCAAGTGGTATATTTGTTAGATATAGGTGTAAGGGTCTGCAAGGTCCATGTGGTTGGTTTTGGAAAGGTTCTTATTCTCCATTTTTCACCATTTTCATATCCCTGTCTTTCATAGTGTTTCCACTACCATTCATAATATATTCTAACCCTTTTATCCATGTTTCACCCTCTTCCACCCCAAAATCATATTTATTCAATCCTCCACCCTTCTTTATAAGTTTAGATCATGTCAACAGACCTCCATACTCCCTTGGAACCATCAAAAGTAATTAGATCATGAGATATTGGTCATACATAGTCATATAAGTGAACTAAGAAGTTAAATAACCACCTACAACCAACTATAGGCATTGGAAATCAACACACCTCATTTTTGAATGTCAAAAATCCCTGTTGGGACCAACCTACACCAATCTAGCCTCACCAAACCCATCCACACTTAGTTTTACCAAACTGTCTCAATATGACCTTTAAGAACATTTTCCTCTAGACTTTGACCATCGACAGTCAAGGTGACCATCAATGGTAAGCCTTGGGAACCCCTGACTATTGATAGTCAGGATCTACCACTTCACCAAAAGAATGCAAGCTTCACTGACCTCTTCTAAATATAAAATCATCTGAATCTTATTACAAGCCTTTACATGGATAAATTATATTTAGATGGCCTAGTTGCACCTTCACTTCCACCTCTTACTTGTGCCTATAATAGAGAGAGACCTGAGAGGTCAAATGGATCTGCAATAATTATCAGGAACTCAAAATTTTAGGAGTTTTCTTTTATAGGTCAATCAACATCATCAATGTTATCAAGCATCATCAACCTTCTCATTGAGAGTTGACTTACCATCACCTCTCAACCAAGATCTAAGGTATAATTACTCTATCAGAATTAAACCAAATTCTACCAATAGGATAACTGCATCAACCACCCACCCAATAAACTTCTAGTAAGACAAATACTTGTTTGTCAATATTCACATACTTTATTTCAATTTTGTAATCAATTTAGCCTTTACCAAACTCCCATAATCTATCTTTTGGATCCCATCATTTAGCTATTTGTCAAACCTAAAAATTACATAGTAACCATTAATAGTTGACTCAACCATCGATGGTTTATCTAATCTCCAATGGTTAGCCTGATCTTTGATGGTCACCTTAACTATCAACGGTAACCCCAATCACTGATGGTCACCTATGGTAGTGAAAACCAACAAGTTATTTTCACCCACCTACCCCCAACCAAACCTAATTTTATGTGTTTCTAATCACTCACAGATGCCTTTTAGATTTTTTAAAGTAGACTTTGACCCTTTAGCATTAGTATTAATTAGTTTATCACTAATTTGATCATTTCTAGTCTATTTTCTTAGCAAGCCTTCTTGTGTTCAGTTTTAGTAATCATATTTAATTGATGTAAGTATATTATTTCTATTTTTTTGAACTTAACTATTTAAAACATGTCGATTGAAACCCCTTAAGGAATCTCTCACTTTTAGGATCTCACTATCATTAGGCAATCCACCCAACTATCTATTTAACAAACAAGTTTAAATTAGTACTTTCTTATCTACATATCTTCCTCCCAAGCCAAAGAGGAGCTCTCACAATCATTTGGATTAAACACATGCACAAATAAATAGGTTTTTCAAACACAGCCATATTGAGTTTCTTCTTTCCCTTTTTCAAATAATAAGCAAAAATTCATAGAAACATGTTGGCATGCCTAGTGGGACCTAGAGTCTTTACTCACATTGTATTTGCATTTGTATGCTCTTCTCTCTATCTATGATAATTATCAAAACTAAAATTTATTTTAGGTTTAAAATTGACTACATCTATTACTTGATTTTAACATTAGTTCACTTTGGATTAAATCATAGTAATCTTATCATAGCACCACTTTTATTGCACACAATATCCAAACCACTTTCATCAATCAAACATCAAAACAATTGAGACAAGGCTCGGCTAGGATTTCATCACCTAGCAGTCACCTTACCCTTTCCTAATGATCCTACTTGGAGGTAATTACCAAGGGAAAAACAACTCAACTCTTTGGTTGAGTATAAACTTTGGATATGAATATATATTGGCTAAGCACTTAACACTCTTATCACTATGGGACCGTGAATTGAGGGCGTAAGCCCAAATACCAAGCCACATATTGATTCCAATACATATTATTTTGAGTGCCTAAAATGAATTGAAACCAACCATAGACTACTTATATATTACCTGATCTACAAGCTAACTTATATCACACATTCTCATTAACTAAGGCATAAGCCAAAAGTGAGATTAAAACTAACCTCTAGGCTTAACATAATTTCTAGTGTGTGTCTTGATTGCCTTGATCATTTTATTATCTTCTTCTTGTTTTAGTGGTGAGTATGTTCTTGTCTTCTCTCCCCCTTTCATGTATGGTTCTCACTCACCAGTATTGAAGAGACCTATTATAGCATAAACCATCACTTCAATCAACCTCTTCTACCTCCTCATCCTTGGAGTACATCTTTGAGCCAAAAGATTCACCTCATCCATTGGGAAGCCCTACGTTTCCTTGGGTATTTTCCCAAGGAGACATGGACTTTACCACTTTTTTGGACAACCCATTTTCACTCCAACACTACCTCAACACCTCCCCTCACCATGTCCCAATTTCAACTCCACCTTAGGATCCTCCTTATGGCATGCCATCCTACCTTATAAAGGGTATCCCTATTTCCATGATCACCACCAAACCTCTAACTACCCAATCATATTTGTTTACTACCCCCTTTGATGCCACAACTAAAAACCAACCTACCCAACCAATCACTACCGTTATGCTTTTTGTCCCTACCATTGACTCCTTCACCTTAAGAGCAACCTTACCATTAACCCATCACACTCCAATTATTGTTGGAACATCTAGCACTAGCATTACCAACCTTCCCTCTATCAAACCTATCCCATTTGTCAATACCCCTTTACCAAGCTTAAGGGTATCTATCCCTTCTACTTCATCACCCATTAACACAAAGATCACTATCTGACCTATGGTCACAAACCCAACTACCACCCATACCCAACCTATAGGAATCCCTCACCAGGTATCCATCACACCCAACCTAAATTAAATACCTAACCCACAAGGGTATTTACCCACTACCCAACCAATATCATCTACCTACCCTTAAATACCACCTACCCAGCCTTTAGTGTCGACATTCCAAAATGTGATAATCTCTCAACCACCAAACAATTACCCATATGTTACCCAATCTTAACCAATGTATCCACCTTATAATTCTTTTGGTCCACCATCTCAAATTGAATTAATGAAGATGTCAAAGACAAGATGATAAATCTTGAGTCATCCATTTTGGGGGCTCATAACATCCTATCATATGATCATATTTTTAATAAACCTATTCATCCTTTTATCCCCATCTGACCTTACCCTCCTCAATGGGAGTTTTTGAAATTTACCAAATTTCAAAGGAAGACCCCTAACAACACCTTAGGGATTTCAGGGATGCATGTTAAATAATTGCTTATAATGATGTCCTTCTCCTTTGAACTTTCCCTATGTCTTTATCCAACCTAATACTTGACTGGTATCGTGCCATCACCAAGTATTCCATCTTTTCTTTCACCCAACTAGCATAGGTATTCTTAGATCACTTTTCCATTAACATTTCCAAAAAGGTCTCTATCACCAACCTTTATTCTATTATGAAATTTGATGATGAATCCATTTTTGACTTCATCACTTATTGGAGAAGCTTGATTAATCAACTTTCATTTTCCTTGCCTTAGCTTAAACTTATAGAGATTTTTGATTGAGCCTGTGCCAAGCATGTATCTTGTACACTACATGTCTAAAGATTTAGAACTATTTATGAAGATTTTACCATGGCACATAAGATATAAAAATGGGCCATAGACAAGGGGAAATTAAATTTATGGAATAAGAACCCTACATTCAAAACCAATGAAACCTCTTCCTCCAAGCCAAACAACCAAACCAATACCAAAAATAAGAACAAGGGAATCATGAATGTCATTGTCCTTAAAACTAATCCTCCACCTAATTTCAACCATAAAATATCTCCCATTGCCTTCAACCAAAACACAACGCACCCAAACTAAAGTAACCAAAAATATTTCACTCCACTTGGAGAATCTTATGCCTCAGTTATGGAGAAGTTAATAAAAGCTAACCTTATACAATTTCTACCCATCAAACCTCCATAATAGTTTGATTCTTCTCATCTAGCACTTGCTTGGTACAAAAAGAAAGACCTTTGTGCTTTTCATTAGGTAATTGGACATGACATCAACCAATGTAATACTTTCAATAATGTTATTCAGAGCCATATCAATAAGGGGGAACTCATGTTGGATAATCCTAATACCCCTTAACATCAAGCTCTTGACATTTTTAGGAAACCTTTTCCCAACCATGCCCCTGTTAAAGCTAAGGATACAAAAACTAAATATTCTCATGATGCCCACATGGTCAATATGGTCCTTGAAACACTTGTTGATAGGGAACCTATCATCCAACCTGCCTATTTTTCTCCCACTTCACCTATCAAAGGGGTGGAGTCACCTTTCCTTCCTTCATAAGTACAAACTAAGAAGGTTTCCTTTTCCTTAGCTTCATTAATAGAGGCTTTGGCATCACCAAACACCCCTTTGGATAGTCTACCTAAACAAACAACCATTTCTAACCCACCATCTCCCCTAACCACATATCAAACCATAACTATGGACATGGTACTTAGGGAAACAACTCTTTCACAAGAACCCCTCACAAAGTAACCACCCAACATGAACTTACCTCCCTTGCTTAAGGAAATAGATGAGGATATTAACCCTCCTCCTCAACCCATAGGTATATCCTTAACACCTACTACCCAAGGGATCAGATCAACATATAGACCTTTTTCTAAACTTGTTCAAAAGTTAGGTATGGTCATAAAACCAGACATGGATCAAGCCACTTTTTGGAAACACCTATATCTCCCTTGTATCAATAAAATTGAACCTTCTAACACACTTCTAACCAACTAATCCATCATTTTCCCGCTACCTCTCAAACTAATCATAACTTTTACCAACCCTTCACCTTCTTAGTCAACCAAAATGGCTGCCTCTCTAACCACCAAATCACCAACCAAACCTTTCAAAACTCTTGGTGTCTTCCCTACTTAGATTTTGGTTAACTCATCCTTGAAATTGGAATTAACCTCACCCAAGCCTTTACCTGGGTCTCAACCCACACCAACCAAGGGAATGAAACCATTGAATCGCCACATGACCAAGACTCTACCTTCCTCTAATTTACCCTCTATCTTAAGGACTCACCCCTCAACCTTTCCTAAAAAGTAAGATACTTTTAAAATATGCCATCTACCACCATTGGTTACACCAACCCACCTACTGTCTGATGCATCGATCCTTCCATGATTACCAATAATTAGACTATTAACTTGAACACCCCAATAACCAACATACCAAACCAAAACCATTAACTAGAAACACCACCTTACCTAAACCATCTCTCACCAAACTTATTACCACCAATACACCTATATTACTAATAAAAACCATAATCCCTAGACATTCCCCACCTTTAGAATAATCTTATATGACCATCCTTAAAATATTATTAAAGACCTCCTGCATCACATTACCTCTTATCGAACCTTTTGACCCTCTTGGTTTGAAACTGACTTAGTATAATGACCTTAAAATTTGTTCTTATCATAAGACAATTGGGTATGATACTAAGGATTGCAAATATATCTAGGTCATTATCCATCAGCTCTATGATGAGGATGATCTTTTACTAGTGAACTTCCATCCATTCCTCTACCAATATACCCAATATCCATTCACCAACACATTCCTAATCCCCCACTCTTACCTTATTGTGATGGAGAATCTACCTAACCTCCTATCACACCTTTACCCTCTATTTATACCATTAATGTAGTCATGTAATCATAATAAAAGGATAAAGGGAAAGCCAAAGTGTCCATTCCATAGACATACTCACCATCTCATCCTAAACTAAATCAAATCTAAACATCCATGTCTGTAGTTTAGTCCAAAGTCATCATCTTAGCCACCTTTAAGGCTAACCCCTCTGAATCCATCAGAAGGGTCATCTTTAAGCAACTTCACCAAAATCTAGCTAAAATGAGCATCTAGGAACTCATTTCCACGCCACCTTACCATCATCAGGCCATAATCAAGGCTATGTAAGCTATAAAGATTGGACTAGGC
This sequence comes from Torreya grandis, assembly GCA_037957365.1. Taxonomy (NCBI): domain Eukaryota; kingdom Viridiplantae; phylum Streptophyta; class Pinopsida; order Cupressales; family Taxaceae; genus Torreya; species Torreya grandis. Next base: position 188,180 of record JARHVA010007269.1, on the reverse strand, counting down.
AATTCTCCACCTATTGAGGACTTTATAGGTGCTCTCTAACTCTCCACCCTTATCACCTTCAAGGAATTGGAGATACTTTCTATCCATCCTAAGGATTAGATCCCCCATTTTTATTACTACCTATATCAACCAAAATCACATCAAATGGGTTATGATTGATGGGGGAACTAGTATCAACATCATCTCTTCTTATACCTATGCCCAACTCAATCTAGTAAACAATGTCATGTTTGAAACTTCAACCATCCTTAGATCCTTTAATGACACTATGACCACTATCTTCAGAATTGTCATCCTTCACATTTTTATAGGACCTCGCATGCTCCCCAAAATATTTTATTTGGTCAAAGGTGAATTCTAGTACAATGTCTTACTAGGAAGACCTTGAATCCATGTCATGGGTTGTGTACCTTCCACCCTCTATCATTATGTCAAGTTTGAACATGAAGGTCAATTTGTTACCATACAAGATAACTCTAGCCCTACTGACCTAATGACATTATCCTACCTATATTTATAGCACCACAACCATCCACTACCAAGCCCTCACCCATAGAAGCCAAAACCATTACTTTTCCTTCCATTGAGGCATCTACCAGTTCATCTATTCCCACAGACCAAATACCCATCACTAATCCTTTGGAACTTACCTTTAAATATCTTAGCCTTAGAGAATACCATCTCCTTACCCTCGATGCTTTCCTTACTCCCTAAGAGTATGAGAAAATTAACCATCAACCAAGTTATGATCTCAACATTAGAGCTAATACCCCCTTAGGGCCTCTAAGATAACAAACCCACTTTATATATGGGGGAATTGACAATACCCTTGGCAATTATTCCATCCCCTCTTCACCTCAACTCTCTACCTCTACCTTATCTTACTAGGATAACTCAAAGTATTACTCCATAGGTGTGCCTAGAAAGGATTCAGCTTATGATGGTATAAACATGACCCACACACATTGATCTTAATTGAGACCTAGAACCTCATGAGAAACATAACCTCGGCTTAATTCTACCCAATAAGAAGAAATCCAAACAACCTACCATTACCATTGTTGAAGAAGAGACCCCTTCCTCACCGACACCCCCTCCACTTGAGTGTGAGGATGAGGACATCATCCCACCTAATTTTTTCATCAACATGATTACCCTTGGCCCACTAACTTATCAAAAAGGAAGGGGCACCCATATCCATCCCTCTAATCCATCTAGAAATGGTAAGAGAGGAATCTCCTACCATTAACATGGTTCAGTGCCATGATGATGATTCTATTCTCACCTACCTTGGTGCACCTAATTACTCCATCCATAAATCCTTACCTTCAAATACCTTAATGATGTTAAATGAATCCACTATGTATGTTGACATAGGCACTTTAGGCAACCCTCATATTATAAAACTGGGCCACTCTCTAACCCTTGAAGAACTCAAGACTTCACTATCTTCCTCTAAGACTGCAACATTGCATTTACTTGGTCATATGTTGACATGCTTGGTATTGACCTAACCATTACCATCCATAACATTATAACCAATCACAATGCCAAGCCTATTAGATAGAAACTTGATGAATGCATCTTTGTATAGCCCTTCTTATCAAAAAAGAGCTTCAATACCTCATCTCTATCAGCTTCATTCAACCCATTGATTAACCCCAATGGGTTTCAAACATTGTGCTTGTCACAAAAGCCACAAGGGGACTATGTATCTATGTGGACTTTCATGACCTTAACCTCAGCAGCCCAAAGGATGAATTTCCTCTACCTAGCATTGACTAACTTATTGATCTTACAGTAGGTCATGAGATGTTGTCTCTCATGTATAGTTTCTTGGGTTATAATCAAATTATAATTACCCCTTATGATCAACATATCAATTAATTTATCACCCCATGGGGGAATTTATATTACAAAGTCATGCCCTTAAATATTAAGAACACTGGTGTAACTTACCAATGTACCATGACCTATATTTTTCATGACCTTATCCATACAATCATCAAAGACTATGTGGATGACCTTTTTAGGAATTTAAAAATTCACAAAGACCACTTAGCCATTATCAATATTATTTTTGAACAACTTATCCATTATCATGTCTTCCTCAATCTTAAGAAATGTATTTTTGGGGTTTTTTCAATAAAAAATATTGGATTCAGTTTCCTTCAAGGAATCAAGGTTGATTTAGATATAATTAAAGCCATATTCAAGATGCTTCCTATAACCAACATTAAGTAACTCTAAAATTTATAGGGGAAGCTCTAATCCATTCACTACATCTTCTAGCTCTCTAATCAGTGTCAACCCTTCCACCACCTCTTGAAAAAGGACATCTCTTTTAAGTGGAATTTTTATTATCAAAAGGACTTTGATGTACTCAAAGAGTACATTCTATATCCACCTATCCTCACACCTCATAAGGATGGCCAATATTTCTACCTTTTAATTTCTACCACTGAGCATTGCCTAGGGTTAATGCTTGCCCATCAAGATGAACAATATAACAAGAAATCTATTTATTACATTATCCACACACTTTTCAGTATGAGACTTGGTACACACATAATAAGAAACTATGCTTGAATCTAGTCTTCATGGCCACCAAACTTTTCCACTACCTTCTTAACCACAAAACTTTTGTCATAACTAATACTGACCCACTCTAGTACATGCACTCTAAGCCATATTAAAACTAGTGTATGTCCAAGTGGATCATGCTTTTATATGAGTTTGACCTTGAGTTATTATAACAAAAATAAATCAAGGGGTAAGTCATTTCTGACCAATTACTTGACACAACCCTAACAAACAACCAACCTCCTCCCCTTGAATTTCTAAATGAGTCTATCACAAGCCTATCTCAAGTAGATTTCACCAATCAAGTAACCATGTTCTTTGATGGTTCTAAATGTTAGTATGGTGGGGGATTCAATATCATTATTATCCTCTTTATTGATGAACCACTTCCTTTATATTTTAAACTTGTCTTTTAATGTACCAATAATGTGGCTAATTATGAAGCCCTAATAATAAGTCTCCAAACTATACTAGCCTTGGGAGTCAAAATAATCAACATCTTTGGTGATTCCTAACTTATGGTCAATCAAGTCAATGGAATTTACCAGTGTAAGAATGATATTTTTCAACTATATAGACAATTAGTTATAAAAATCTTGACATCATTTGAACACTACCATATTCAATCCACCCCATGATCTACCAATAAGTTTGTTGACACCATGGATTATCTTACTTCTTAGATCCCATCAACAACATTAGACTCTAATCTATCAGTCATTGTCCATCACCTCACCAAACCTTCCTACATCAAGTCAAACACTCCAACCATCTTTAATGTGGAGGAGATCCTGCCTGACCTTTAATATCAACAAACCTTTGACTACCTTCACCTTGGCTTATTTCACTATGGTCTCTCTAGGAATTCTTGTCGAGCATTTATTCAGAGCACCTCTCATTATACCATTATGGGAGGAATTATTTATAAACATATTTTTGATGGCCTCTTATTCTATTGCGTCTGTGGTTTATAAACCTCTCACACCATCAAAGAAATACATGATGGTATATATGGGGTCCACTTTAATGGACTTGATATGGCTAAGTGCATCATCCACTTAGGCTATTATTGACCTACCCTTAATCAAGAGTACTATGATTATGTGAAAAAGTGTCTCAAGTTCCAACAACATGCTAATTTACATCATGCACCCAACTATAGTCTTCATGTTTCCGCTAATTTTTGGCCCTTTTCACAATGGGGTTTGGACATTATTAGTGATATTAACCCTCACTATCTATAGTGACATCACTCTATCATCACTTCAATTGAATATTTCACTAAATGGGTAGAGGCCATCCCTCTTATCATGACAAAAGCCCAAAAAATATCAAATTTATCATCCATCACATCATCTACCACTTTAGTGTTCCCCATAAGATCATCATAGATAATGGAAATACTTAAAAAAGTTTAGGGCCTTTATGATTTTTTTGGTAATAAACTTAGATTTTCATCCCCTTATCACCCATAAGCAAATGGACAAATAGAAACCTCTGACAAAACCATTAACAACATGCTTACCAAAATGGTCAATACCTTAGGTTAGGATTGGCACTTGCACATCTCTTTTGCCTTATGGGCATATCATACTAACATATAAAACCCTATAAGTGCTACACCTTTTTTCCTCATGTTTGGAGCTAAATCTGTGTTGCCTCTCAAGGCCTAATTACCCTCTCTTTGCATATCTTTACATGACCTTATTTTAGAAGATGATTATTATCAAGAATGTTTAGCCCAACTTGAGCTACTTGATGAGTGTCATTTATCCCAACTTGATATCTCTATGTTTATTAATCAAGAATGATTATAATAAACACCTAAAAGTTGAGACTTTAATATTAGAGATCTCATCCTCAAGGAAAATCAACATGCAACTAATATGGAGAAAAGCAAAAGGGGAAAATTTGCTTTCAATTGGATTCAACCCTACATCATAACCCTTAAGTATAGATTAAGAGCTTATCATTTATCCTCTCTCAAAGGTAAAATAAAACCTAAACCTCTCAATGATTTTCATCTACATCTTTTTTATTATTAAATAAGGATCACAATTTCCATTGGTCTAACTTAAGCTCATCCCCTGAAACCACATTCATTTCCCTCTTTTTATATAAAATTAACTATAGCAAAATCATGTGATTATCCATTAAAGTCATAGACTAATATTGAACTATGGGTACCACGGCTCTACCTATGGAATAATTATCATGGTACTTCCCATCTCCTTGAGATCAGTTCCCATGGTCATTGTCACCTACACCTCTTTTGACCTACTCAACCCTCTTATAACTCTAGCTTTGCCTTCATAAAGGTAACCCCTTGAGCATGTATAAGCATGTTTATGTCAAGTAAAATCTAAAAAAATAAAAATAAATATAAAATTCAAAACCAAATCATGGGTCATTCTTAGAATTCTTAGACTACTCTCTTGAAGGATAGCTATTGGAAACTCATCTAAAATTGTTAAATGTAAGGTGGACTGCTCCCTTAAAGGATAACTATCATAAGCATTTAAACTAGGCACATAAACTTGAACCACTCCCTTGAAGGATGGCCAAATAAAGCACTTGTAAAAGGCTATTAATTTATTAGAAGCTTCCAGCATCGATCAACTTCCCCAATCCCAAGCAAAATCAAAATAGAAAACAACCCATAAGTAAAAGAAAAATAAAAAAGAAGCACCACAATCAGCTCTCCTAAAAACAATAACCTTGAAAAGCTGAAATCATCTCTCTTAAGTAGAATTATCACATTGATAAGTCTACACTTTATATATGAGCATAGGCTTACTTATACTATCCTCTTAGGAGCCTATAAAAGAGGCATGCTAGTCCATCAAAGGTTGTAGTTTCACCCATTCTCCCTTTACATATCATATACACAAAACTATAAGCTTACTTGACATAATGTGATCAAGGTACTTATTTATCAACCTAAGAATGCTAATGCAAAGCATTTGAAAGGATTATTTTCACTAAACTAATCCAAATCTAGGTTTTATTTTGGTCCTTACCAATGAAAAGATATCATGTTTCTTTTCTTATCCTCTATTGGTTTATGTAGGCATACCTCTCATGATTCTTATCACTTTTCTAAAAATTTAGTTTGTTATCCACTTACTTTATGTATTTTAATCACACCTATACCCCTATTCATATTTTATCTCTATGATCAGGAATAAAAAACACCACATTCAAAATGTAAACATCATGAACCATGGCTATGAACTACATCATATCTCTATCTATGATCAAAACATAATGAAAACATATCACAATAGACCATAAGCATAATCCTATCCATTAACCATCATGACGTCATGTGAGTATATATCATATCATAAGTATCACTAATTACACTAGTCATCATCATAAACACAAACCAAATCAATAGACAAAACATCATGGAGCACAACATATACCATCTACTAATCTACCCATTTACTAGGACATTACCACAATTCATGTTACAAACAAAACATCACATAACCATAAACAAAGCCATTATGTTACCATATGACATACATCCATCAATAACATATCCGTGAACAAAATTAGAATATCATAATTATTTGTCTGGCATCACATGCCTAAGCTCCTAGGTCAAACATCTCATAAAGCATATGCAAGAGGTCATAAATAATAAACCATAAAACATGAACATCATACATCATATACATAATCATAATACATACATCATATATGTGGAGTTATCATAAACAATACATGTACCAATGTATCAAACTTTCTCTCAAAAAAATATACATCTCACTGCATCAACATGTAGGTTCATATCAAAATAGTGTACATCTATCTCTATAAATACAAAAACATATCTAAACATGGTCATAGGGAACCAATACCATTGGCCCCACCTATACCTATACTTACACTTGTACCTAGTGGTGGTCCCCCTAAGAACCCTTTCCTAACCAACTATAACAACCCACTATCCTAGAGTGGCTATTTATAGCCCACCAACCAAACTAAATCTATACTCCACATATCACATATCTTGGATAAATTGAGCTAACACCATTTCCTCATAATATCAGAGGTCCTCCATAGTAGCTAGGTAGCATACCTATGACACTGTGTCTGGTGGCCCTCTTGCTACTACCATGGCTGCTCCTACCCTCTATCTCAGTAAGTTAATTTCACCTATAATGATGGCAATCTAACCCTATAATATGGTAACCTAACCCTATAGCATATCAACTAATCCTTATAATACCTATACCTATTCTTGGGCTATATCTAATTCCACTCATGCCTATCCATCATGGCTGACTAGGTCTACAACCATCAACATCGCACCATCATCATCCCCACCAACACCTATAGCTATATATATCAGCTGGTACCAAGTCATGTAACCATTTAAATACCCAACATAATTCATATGGGCCTTAATAAGAATATCCTCAAAACTACCATTTAAAATTGTTAGAGTTAGTTGGGGCACTAGCAACTAAATCTTAAAATCCTACCTCTTATACTGGGGAAATGGACCTAGGACACCCTGTACCAAGCTAAACTACTAATGCACCCTATCAAATAGAATTAGCTTAACCTCATCCTATGATATTTCCACTATTCACCTATAACTCTAAAGGGTGAGGGTCTACCTCTTATAACTTAGCTAGATTATAAACTATATATATGACCTCTAGGTAATATCCCCAGCTACTAATGCACCTAGTGCACCCCTAAACTAATCAACATCATGGGTACCACCTCCTACACTTTATGTAACCATATCATCCCTCCATCTCATAAAACCAATGGGAACTCAACTTACGTATACCCTACCCATGGTAATCCCATGGGTCTCAAAACTTGAATATGCTCATAAGCCTAGCAATGAAGAACAAGGCCAACACTGATGTCGTATCTCTTATGGTGCCTAAACCCCCATAACTTCCTATAGTTTTGTACAAGAAACATTGGGACCCAACTAAAAATGATCCTACTAAGAAATAACTCCACCAATACACCTAATAACACATAAGGAAACCTCTCATTACTCGAATCTAGGATCCCAAAGCATGTCACTACAATCATAAGCATCATCATCAATCTCCTCTCCTCTAGAGCTATCCCATATAATGATGATTAAATGAATCATATAGAGTGAAATCACACTAGTCACTATCATCCCCATATAAATAATCAACCAAACCATCCTAATCCTCATACTCAATTTGATATATCACCTTGCCACATAGTGGGAGACAAGTGATCCTGTGCATGTCCTTAAGGAGAATAGTCATCTCCCCAGTGAAAAATAAAAAGGTGTTCATAATAGGATCCAATATCTTGATGAGTGCTATAATCATGCATAAATCTCTAGGAACATGCTATTAGTGACTCATTTCCCCCAACCATACCTCTTCCATGTGCACCAAGTCCTCATCGATCATCCCCTCATGAAGTTTAGGGAAGATACATGGCACATAAGCATGCATCTAGATATGCTCTTTAGAATACATCATAACAAATTATTGGCTTAGTTAATACTATTAGGCTTGTTTACCCTACCTTTTTCACACTTGACATATTCTTCTATCACTCTTACCCACCTATCTCATCCTGGCTATATCACCCCCTAATAACCATAACTAGCCTATTTATAATACAACCCCTTAACACACTTAAAAAAACCCTTAACTAGAACTCTATCCATTACCCTAAAAATTTACCAAAACACTTACCTAAACCCTAAAAACACTTTTTAAAGCCTAAAAACCTAACCTACTTTACCCAACCACTGATGGTCATGTTGATTGCTGATGGGTAGACTCCACTATGTCATAGGGTGTTGACATTGACAATCAGACCTGACCATCAATGGTCACTATGGGAATCCCAAACCCAGAATGCCCAAAACTTAACCACCATAAAAATCCATTTAAATAGGCAATAAACTAGTCTAGTACTTAGCCTAAAACCTAATAACAACCCAAATCACCCACCACACCCATCCATTTGACATTTTACCCACAAATTTTCCCAAAAAACTTCAAAACCTACCTAGGGCATACAAGGCAAATGAGACACTCCCTACATAGTCTCAACCCTCCAACCAAGTTCAAATTACCTAAATTCAAACTACACTATCAATTTAACTATACCCCCTATCTCATTCCTTGATCACCTTCATGTTCTAAGCCCATGAATAGCTACCTAATCATGTCCTCTTGCTCCCTACATCTTGGGCCCATGCAATCACTACACATTCCTTTGGCCAAAAATCACTCACCACCTCAACAATCACCTTACTTAAACAATGCCTAAATCACCATATCCAAGGTCAACCAAGCACTAAAATGACAATGGTAAAAGTGAATTTTATTTTTTTACTTTTGACATATCTAGATTTTTATGGTTCCCCTATCTTTTAGGGACCTTAACCATTGATGTTCAGGAAAACCCATTTTCCACTCATCACCTCAAAATTTAATTCCTAGCACACCTAAACTAGGTTTTACCTACTTTTGGAGATGCCCTTCTCCCACCAACCTGACCACCTCCTCACCTTACCATTGGTCTACTTTGGCCCATCCAACGCATAATTTTATGACACTTTTTGCCAAGTCATTTGAATATAGTGACACCATTTCCATGTTAACCTCTTATATTTTAGACCACCTCATATATACTAACCTGCTTGTGTCTTAGTAGGAGTAATTCTTACCTCAGATACCCATGACACTTGACCCATTTATGCTTTCCATGGGAGCACTTCTTGCCTTGGATACCCATCAAAAACATAGAAATCACTTAAGAGACTCATGTTTATGAGTGTTCCCAATCACCATGCCTATAGGTAATCACGTGGTTCACTTATCACTTATGCTTCTTGGCACCAACCCTTAGTTTTCCAATCATTAACAATTTTAGTCTTTGCATGATCTTGGATATCACACCTTTTTGATTGTAGTTTATGCACAAGTTTGTGTTTCAAATGACCAACCTTGTGTCACCACATCATGACTAACCATATACTACTTATCAAACCCATACCCATTTTAGTTTCACCTCATTAACTCCCAGTTTGAGGGGGAACACCTCCTCCTACTCTTGAGGCAAGTAGACCCTTGACCCATACTCTATTTTTGTTTTATAGCTCATTAACACAAGATACACAACAAAAGGGGTAAAATATAGAAACCAAAAATTATCATACCTCATTTTTGAATGTTAAAAATCCCATTTGGGATCAACCTACACCAATCTATCCTCACCAAACCCATCTAAACTTAGTTTCACCAAACTATCTCAACCTGACCTTCAAGAACCTTTTCCTTTGGACCCTGACCATTGATGGTTAGGGTGAGCATCAATGGTCAGCCTTAGGAACCCCTGACCATCGATGATCAAGATCCACCTTTTCACCAAAAGCATGAAAAATTCATAAACCTTTTCTAAATATAAACTTGTCTAATTATTATTGTGAGCCTTTACATAGACAAATTATATTTAGATGGCCAGTTGCACCTTCACTTCCACTTCTTGCTTGTGCCTATAAGAAAGAGAGACCTATGAGCTTAAATGTATCTATAATAATTATTAAGAGCTTAGATGTTCAAGAGTTTTCTTTTACAAATAAATCAACATCATCAATGTTATCAAGCATCATCAACCTTCTCATTGAGAGTCGACTTATCATCACTTCTCAACCAAGCTCTCAGGTACTGTGACTCTATCAGAATCAAACTAGACTCCACTAATAGGATAACTACATCAACCACCCACCTAATTGAATTTTGGTAAGACAAGTAGTTATTTATAAATATTCATGTACTTTATTTCCATTTTGCAATCAATCCAACCCTTGCCCAACTCTCATAATATATCTTTTGGATCCCATCATTCAGCGTTTTATCAAACCCAAAAATTACATAGTAACTATTGATAGTTGACTCAACCATTGATGGTTGACTCAACCATTGATGGTCTATCTAACTGTCAATATTTAGCCTGATCATTGAATGCCACCTTAACCACTAACGATCACTCCAACCATAGATGGTCACCTATGGAAGTGAAAACTAGAAAGATATTTTCACCCACCTACCCCTAACCAAACTTGATTTTTTGTGTCTTTGATCACTCAAAGACCCCTTTTAGATTTTTTAAAGTAGACTTTAACCCCTTAGCACTAGTATTAATAAGTTTATCACTAATTTGATCATTTCTAGTCTATTTTCTTAGTAAGCCTTCTTGTGTTTATTTTTATAAATCTTCTTTAATTGATGCAAGTATATTCTTTATAATTTTGTGAACTTAACTATTTGAAACATGTGGATTGACACCCCTTAAGGAATCTCTCACTTTCAGGATCTAGTTACCACTAGGCAATCCACCCAACTATCTATCTAACAAACAAGTTTGCATTTATGCTTTATTATTTGTAGGTCTTCCTCCTAAGCCAAAGAGGAGATCTAACAATCATTTGGATTCAATTTTTATACAAAAAAATAGGTTTTTCAACCACACCCATATTGATTTTATTCTTTCCCTTTTCCAAATAATAATCACAAATTAATAGAAACACTATCCCTTTTATGCCTACTCTAACAGAGTCTCTAAAGGGCACTATGTAAAACATTCAAAGGCATAAATATTGGTGTATCAATTTATATGCATCATAAAGAAGTTAATGGTGACATATTTTATCACATAGGATTTAAGACATTATAAACCACCTTATTCTCACATAGGCCTGATAATCAAAACCTTGTAGATAGTCATAATGTAGGTGAATACATATGACATTACTAGTGTATATGTGTGTTTCCATCTTGCCTAAGCTAAATAAATGTTAATATAAGAAAGGGAAAAGTTCATACTATAAAAAATGTAACATTTTATGGTTATCATATCTAAGGAGGTAGAGGAACATCAACATAAGCTTGAGATAACACAATCATACTCAGGCATAAGCCCTAAGCTTGGTAGGGGTGGTATGCAAAGCAAAAAATGTTGGAAAGTCATCACATAAGCATGATAATAGTCATGAGTAACATGATGGACACCTAAATAATCAAAAATACCTCAAATAAATATGATGAAAGCCATACTTGAAACTTTCATGCTTGGTCACATATTCAATAGTCAATTTACTGCCAGTCTGAGCCAAAATGATAGTTTGAGGCCTATTTAGGCATGGAAAAATATCTAAAATTAGTATTAATGGTAATAATAAACAATAAAAATTACCCATTCCTTAACTTAATCTATAAAAATAGTGGGTATACCCATTTTTTTGTCTCAGACCAAGCCCTATCTATGACAGGTATTCTACGGGTTAAAAGGTGCTTCCATACTACATAGGGTCTACAAATATTTTGGGATCCACAAGAGGTTTTGATTAAATGAAACATGATGGATAAGGTCCTAAAAATTCCTTCAAAGGGTCTAAAACTCAAAATTATAATCAAGTGCCTTAGAGATAAACCAACACAGATAGTCACACAAGCGTACTTATAGACCCTATTTCCATCTCAAGATTTTCTCAAGCTCTTAAAACAAGTTGAATGGTCAATGTGAGGTTTATGAATATGTTTGAGACATGATAGGGAGGCTTAAAATGCAAATAAGTGAGGATAATGGTACAAGTGCTATTAAACCCTACTCAAGCCACTCATCTTATGCACAATCAATTCGAAGCTCACATTCAAATTCTCACCCACTCAACCACATAAATGCTCAAGGATAAATATCTTATGGAAGTTTAATTATCCTTATGGAACAAAAATTAATGAAAAATTGGTTGGTATTTGGAGGCTAATCTTTATGAATAAACTTTAAGAAAATAAGTAGTCATAGTTATCTACAAATAAACTTAATGTCATATTCCAACATTCATATCTTTACACATCCTTTGGATGGAAACACAAGGAATTAATGGAAGATGAAGATTTCTATGAACCATATATTCATGGAATTTTTTTTCTAGTTTGGAGATCCATACAGTATAAAACATCATTAAGATGGATGTCTCAAACCCTGCATAAACCCTAAAAGTGATCAAATGGTAGAGTTTGGCCTTAAACACCATCAAAATGAGGTATTTAAACGATGAAATTACTTTTAAGGTCTCATAAATCCCTTTGAGCATCACAGTGACTCACTGATTGGCATGTGTAAGATACAAATAATATATAATAGGCTTAGAAGTGTTAGTTTAAGCTTAAGAGTAAGGAGATGGGGAGTATTTTTATGCACAATGAATTTAGGAAGGAAGAATGAGTCTTTAAGCATGTAAAAAATCCCTTTATCATCCACCAAAGTGACCTCTATTATTTTTTCAAAAAGTAGGCAAGCACAAGTGTTGAGGTAGATGACTATGTGCTCTTTAAAGAGGGTCAAATGATCTAATTCATATAGTGATACTACTTCATGAGGTCTCTGAGGTAATTTTAAGGTTGTATATGATGAAATAATTCCTTAAAAACCTAGGGATCAAACCAAAAGTCATGATTGATGTCTACAAATAGATCAATCCTTAGCTTCCACTCTGACTATGTTACCAAAAAAGTGAAGCAGAGAATAATTTAGAAAGTAAGAATGCTTCTAACCTTCTTAGGAAAGGATATCAAAGTGTTTATAATCCCTTTTTATAATTTGAATCTTAGGAGATATTGAGAGGGGGGGGGGTGAATCAGTTATATTAAATAGTCCTTTAATTTCAATTAACATTCATGAAGCATTCATTCACATACATACACCAATTAGTGCATACACAAACATATATGAAAATAAAAACCATAAGGACATGAAATATATGTGGGAAAAAATATAGGGGAATAAAACCCACTAATACATAGCTTATAATACTATCATATAATTAATGAATCAAACTTTTATTGAGGCAACAACCCCATAAGGAGTACCAATCCCTTACTAGTCAAGCACCCATTCAACTAGCCTTTAACAAGCTTCAACATGCAAGGAGGATTTAAACCCATAGGAAACCAATAAATAAATCAGATAAATTAAATATAAGATCACCATTGGACACCTATTTATTATTTAAATAATTATGACATCTTTTGTTTGGTTTTCTCACACTTTTCTCTCTTAAATAGTCTATTAGGCCTTCTTATTCAAATAGCCATCCTTGGAAGAATTAGATAAAATAAACTTAATAAACACCTATATAAACATATTTATATAATCATGGAATATTAATATCATCTATATGATGATCTTCAAACTCTTAACCTATTTTCCAAAACACTATATCCTTTTCAATAGCTTAATTATCTAACTAGTCAAAATAGGCTTATTAGGCCTTAACTTTATACTTGATTATTTATCTTACCAATCATGGTCAGACAAGAAGAAAACCATAATTGGATTATTATTTAAATATATTAGTACACATGTTTTACAAGTGAAACTAACATTACATAGGTTAGTCATTACCCTTAAGCGCTAAAACCACCATTATGCTTAATAGAGACCTAATGCAATTAGGTCTTCTCGAAGAAAATGTTTTACTTATTCCTCCTTATAAAAAATTGAGACTAAAAAAATGGATAAAAAATTTCATATTTATCTTGAATACACCCCTCCTAATCTCTCTTTGGGTTTCCAATACCTTTTGTTTCATTTCACTCTTTGAACCATTAAATTAGGTCTACTCGTTCTTAGGCCTTCTCACTACCAGAAAGTCTATCCTAAAAAAATAAACCATAAAAAAAATTTTACATATTAAAAACATATAAAATAATATTAATAGGAAATTTATGACTTAAAATACCTCCCTATATGCTTTGGTGTTCACCACATAGGCCAAAAGGTCTCAAGAACACTCCTGTAAATGGCTTACTCAGAACCACCAAACACTATTAACAAATGGTCAAATGAATTTGAATATAAATACTTGAATAGGGATTTAAAATGAACAAAAATACATTAAAATTATTCTATGATTCATTTTTAACACCTTTAATATAATTATATCCTTCAGCTTAGTGAAAAATGACTCATAAACATCATTTTCACATACACACAGAAAGTTGCCTATAGCATTAAAAATATAGTCAAAAAAATAAAATATTAGAACAAATATTTTAACTTTATAATCCTTATATAATCTATAAAAATTTATATTTCATGGTCATATATCAATATTGTTCTTATAGACCAATCTCACTACTTCACTCTACAAAGACTTTCCTGTTTTACACAGACTAGATTGATGACAACTTTTTGATTGAGTATAAGCATCATCAATAGTTATAAAATAAGGGGATATGAGGGATAGGTATTTAATAATATACCCATGCATTATGATACATCCCTATTAATATATAACCAATCCCTAATTTCATTCCCATTCTCACCTAGTTTTCTCACTATTTTGCTCATTAGGCCAGTTTAGTGATAGGCTAACTTTCATGACTAGTTTAGCACATTTTTGTTTAGAAACATACTAATAAAATTTAATGGGAATAAAATATAAGTATCACACATCATATTTCATCCATTTTCATCCTTTGACCTGGTGAACCCTACCTACTACATTGAAATTCCTAAAAATAAGAGTTTTCCTATAGCTTCTACTCACTATCAAGTCAAACCAAAACCACATGAGGAAACCTTGAAGAGTAATTTACATGTTAAAAACATAAAAAGAGGTCAATAGGACCATTATAATCCATAACCAATTATATCTTTCCTATTGGGTCATTATAAGGGTTTTGAGAGGGTTTTAATTGGTTTCACTTCATAGCAATCATTCATAAAGGATTTCTCCTGATCTTTAAAACAAATGTTATGAAAATAAAGATAGGGAACTTAAAAAAATTACATGAACTATTCAATCTCTCATGAAAATTTTTCATGTGCCAATGAGTATAAGAAATCTCTTCTCAGGTCTGTAACACCTGATTCTATGTACACATGGAACCTTATTAGGTTTTCATGATTTCTCCTTTAGGTATTGACTTAAAAATTTGTCCACATAATTAAAATGACCTTTCACACCTATTTAAATTATTTAAATATATATTCTACCTTTGGAAATGATCTTGACCCCTCATTAGGTCACTATAGGTCAATTTACATATTGGACCTTATACTACCAGTCACACCTAGACTATGACCATGCCTTAAAACTTCTTAAAATATATTTAAAACATATTTAATTTGTTATGTGACCTTATACCATGCTCACATACTACCTAAATTACTCACATAGGTCTCATATGGCTCAACACATCATCCTACTAGGCCTATGCCATTTTACCAGGTCTTAAACCTCAAAACTAGTCCTTGAAACTCATCTGTAGGCTTCTTTATCTATTTATAATTGTTAATACAACTTATAAAACTTTCTTGTCCCTATAATTAACCCAAATCACAAGGTTTTGCCATGCATACACCATCTCTTATAATTAGACCAAGCTACTTAAGATACCTAGTACTTAGAGTTCATAAACAAGAGAGCTCTCAATGATATCATTTTTCAAACATGATTATTTGAAGACAAGGCTATTATAAATAGACTTTATGAGCTATGTCACATCACAACCTTGTACCAAGATATCATATAGAATAAAAGGACTTGTTGACCCATGTGCTTACCTTGTATGCTTCTTAGTACTTATATCTCAATAAATATGCTTCCCTTGTATCTTGAATATGATATTAACATGTCATTAAACCTTAGAAATAATACCAGATTACCTTAAAATTTTATCTCATTAGAGAGACAAAACTTATTTATCACACACCACTTCAGTAATCATGACATCAACTCTAACTTTTGACAAGAAGGACATTCAACTTTACTTTGACATTACTGATAACATTATTGCCTTAATACCAACACTAAGAACATACCTCAATAATATCCCCCTTTGTCATTAATGATTATTTTAATAGTTTTGGGAATATTAGAGTCTTATCCCTAATTTAGTTAAAGGTCTAAGTTGACTAAATTAGTAAGTAATATTATAATAATTTAACTATTGATTTGTATAGTTTATTTGACCTTCATAACTTTATAAAAATAGTAATTAAAGAGGAAAAATATAACTTATCTTAAAACTAGGCTGATATAACTAAGACAGAGGTTGATACCAGCTATGCAAGACTAGGACAATATCATGAATCTGGATCTAGCTTTCATTTGGTGAAAGGATAAGAGCATCAAAAATAGGACACTTCAAGATCTGGTACTATAGTCTAGGTCCTACCATTATTATCCAAATTGGTCATAGAGATATGATTTTTATAGGTTTTGTCTACTGTCCCTATGTGAGTCTGCTTATAAAATTTTGAGTCTTGAATATTGATGGAGCTCTTTGTAAAGTAAATTTAATCTTAAAACCCTATACCTCCCTTTACTTGAATGAAACTTGAGAAAGAGGGGGGGGGAGAGTTAGTGTGTGTAAGATGCACTTAACATGTATCCACACACCTTATGTGGGCACACTGCCTACATACTAATACTTCAAAGAGGGATCAAGCCATATGTACTTTTTGCAATAGTGTTATGTGGATAAAAAAATTCTAAATAAGGTGTGCTTAAGGTGGATAAGGATTGATGTGAGGGTTTGAATATGCTAGTGGCTAGATTAGATGGATGTATGTAAAGAGTAGGGATATTTACCTTAGTGGTCTTGCTTGTATTCTTGCTTACTTTCGTAATATTTTCCAACCCCTTCTAAATGAACTTTAAATGGGATTTTATAGAGATATATTGGTCATGGGTTAGATGTATTCATGTTATGCTAACATAATGAAGAATAAGAATCAGAAAGAAATGGTCATTTGGGTTCAAAATGTGATTGGAAAAGAGTGCTAAAAATGGGACACCCTAGGGTTTGGTGCTATAGTCCAATCTCAGCACCCCTATCCTATAGGCTCAAGACCTAAGGGGATGGAATTAACTTGGAAAATGTAGTCTAGATAGGATAGAATTAGGTCTTAAAAGTCTATGGATGATAAATTATAATAAAAAATGTGTTTGGAAGGATTATGAGAGCATACAAGAGGGTCCCATGGATTGGATGTCACAAGCCACACTCAAGCTACCAATTTGGACATTTTATATGACTACATTTGCCCTCCTTTATTCTAGTGATGAAATAAAGTGAAATACTAGGATAAAGGAAAGTAGAAAGCATATCTGAACTTACCTACATGGGTGAAGTCCTTGAAGCTATGTAATGATGAGTGTGCATAGAGAGAGCACATTTTGAAGTTCAAATTTATGAGAGAAAATAAAGAGTATATTAGTTCTTACTATACATGCTATGTCTAAATCAAGAATATATAAAAGCTAGGTAAGAGAGAGAGGAAGATAAATTAATGAATACACCTCATCAGGTATTTGGACCAATGCAAAACCTATTGTTCTATTGAGTGATGCTGGGTATGTGCTGTACCAAGAGTAATATCATGAACAAAGGTGAGTGCTCAATTTTTTGAGAGTGGCTCAAGAATGAAAAGGTTGGCCCTTTGGCTCCATCATTTCTCACTAAGTGAAGATATATGATCATGCATGTGCTAATCATTATTTGGATTGTGTGTCTAATCCCTCTGAGTAGGTGGCTCAATTTAGCTTCATTATTGCCCATTAAGTGAAGCTATAAACTAATACTAATATGAATGTGCATTACATGAGATGGATTCTAAAGCCCATGAATGCTCTATAATATAAAAATGTGACATGGATAGCTTAATGTGTACTAAAAACTAGGCCAATCTTGGCCACTTTGAAAGGAGGAGATTATGCTTGTATGAAAGCCACTCCAAAATTAGAAACTAGGCTTATGTGGAATCCACTCAGGAATAATTCCAATCACTTGTAGATGGAGTAAGGTACACAAATACTATGAATGCTTGGGTAATATACTAAAATTTGAAAGAAAAGAAGTCAAATGTGTCATGCACATTACCCCTAATCACTGGTGTCTAAAACATGGATTCTAATTTGGAAGTTATATCATCTGCCTAATCTAAAACTAGAAGTTAGAGTCATCATCCTAGATATGATGCCCTTTATATCTATATTCTCTAAGAAAAATTGTACTAAAACTAATGAATCTAAATTGATATGTATCTGATAAAACTATAGATGAGCTTACCTTTATACCTATTTTTGAAAAATATAGGCTTTTTGCTATTTGGATAAGAGTGCCAAAAATAGAACAACTTATTTTCTAGTGTTATTGTGCATGTCCAGTGCTATTGTCCTTTGCTAAATCTGATGATTGTTCGATAATTGTTACTATTTTTTTGGTCTATTCTACCTAGTTTGACATCTGATTACTAATTTGATTATCTTGAAAACTAATTTTGATCTCTATCACAAAACCCTTATTTATTTCCCCCTCTTCTAAGGGTAGGAATGAAGAACCTATAATGATTACCTTTAGAAGAGAGAGCCCTACTATGAAATACATGATATAGAAATCATAATAAAAATTATGTTTCAAGATATAGCATGGTTTGGATTGGAGATTTTTATATCAATAGGGGTATGCCTATATAGATATAACAATGTAACAATATGTGTAATGTACTAAATTGAAACTAGAATTGTTAGTTGTTAGTTAGTAGTTGTCAAGGAGGGATAAAGCATGATGTCTATCATGAAATCTAAGAAAGCAAGATAATGCATGATGTGGATCATGACATTAAAAATAATTGAGAGGCAAACAAGCACATAAGGAAAAAATCAAGAAGCATACAAGATTGGCCAAGGGACCAAGCAAACAAGGGATATGGGCATATGCCACTCAAATTGAAAAGAAAGCATACAAGGCATGTTCAAATCCCACATACACATACAATTAAAAACAAGCAAGGTTAAAATGAGGGCCAAAATCAAGTAGAAGAGTACAAGTAAAAGACATTAGCAAATGTCCTAAGGCACACATAAGAATAGAAGAAAAGGACACTGGTAAATGTACTAAGGCTCATACAAGAGACAAAATAGGAACTAAGAAATTCAATCACATCTAGCTATGAAAAGAAATAAATGAAGGCATGTAAAGACTATAAATACAATCACATCTAACTAATCAAAGTAAGAAGTGAAAGTATGCAAGATATGTAGTATAAGACTAGGTATATGCTAAGAAATACACAATTTCTATATACTAATGAGTGTCGATAGAGTAATCTATGTAAGATAATGAGTAATGTACATCAACATGATAACCAAAGTGTGTGGTGTAGGAATGACATAACCTGGAGGGTGTAGTCATGTATAAGATGCCCCTAGTGGGTATATATATCGATATGTGTCTCAAATGTATGAAGTAATATTCCCTCTCAATGGGTACAATGAAGCAATCAAGGATTTGGAATTCACTACACACACTCAAATATGATTAAGTGAAGCATGTTAATGTAGATAAATTGACAAACAATAGAATATAATAGCAAAATGTAAGTCTAGAATGGTAGTTATAAATGTAAAGCATGGATGATACATACAATTGAAATGTTTTTAATTTTTTGAATATTTTTGGATATTTTGAAATATTATGAATATTTTTGGTATTTTTGATATATTTGAAATATTATTATGTAAAATAAATCATAAAAAGAATATTTATGAGTAATTGAAAATAAGCTATGTATAATCAATCAAAGGAGACTATGTACAAGAAATTGAAAAGAAGCTATGTACAAGAAAGACTAAGAAGAAATGATACTAACTGATGAGTCTCATGAGAGACCCCCTATCATGGTGTCCTATATCAAATAAAGGAATTGTGCATGATTGTGAAGCATGAGGGAATTGCTATGAATATGACTCTAAATATTTGGATTCATTGTTGGTATCTTAGAAATCATAATAATATATATTATTCCACTCATCATTATCATCTTGATTTTAAACCAATGAAATGCTAGTATTGACTTTTGTTGTATCTAGATATTTTCCTTTATTGAATTATGTTTGTGAATGATTTGCCTTAGGATGTTCAATAAATCTCAAACCTTGGTGACAAACATTATCAACTATTGGAATAGGAGTAGTGATGCATTGAGTATGCTTTCCCAACCCTATACCTTGATAATTAAACTATTGTAGATATTTTTGACCAAACCCATACTAATTTGAATGTTAGACCTCATTTTAGAAAGGTATATTTTTATATTTTTCATGATTTACCTATGTTTATGGTATTGTTTCTTACTCTAATTTTGTTTTTTGATCCTTTTATTATTCTGAGTTATGCTTTGGTAACCACTTTTGTACTATTTCTAGATTTGACCCTTTGTGAATGTGTTCTTATGTCACTTTGGATTGTTTGATTTACCTTGTATAGGGTCCTCATTATCAATTATTTGCTGTATATGTTTTTTTAATGCCAAATATGAATCTGTGTGATTCCCATACATTCTATAACATGCACAATAATATCTAGATCTTCTCACTGAATGTAGAGGAGGTAGTTTGATCAATTTAGATTTAATCATTTCTAGTAGTACCTCACTTGAACTCTTATTTTATATTTGAATGAATTTTAAATCACTAGTTATATAGTTACTTTATTGTGATTTCTTGTTTTGATATGTAAAATTGCTTGCAACCAATTGACTAAGTGAAGGTGCATATACATGATTGGCACTAGGGTGCCTTTGAGGATTTGTATTATAACAAGATTTTCCAATTTTGTGATATTTTCATTTAATAACTAATAATGTGTTTGTAAATATAAAAATAACTTGCTCATACTGGTGATTTGATCCCTTAGAGTCTCACAAGTGCAAACCCTAGTTGCTTCTGATTAAACATGTAAGCACATATGTTGAAGAGGTTTTGAAGAAGATATAGGCTGAATGTATGAATTATGAATAATAGTATGGGATTACTCAAATTTTAGAGGGGTGATAATATGGACCTAGTTAGAGGTAAAGTAGCTATCACCCTCTTGGGGGAGAGGAGGAGAAGGAAACTATTTCCTATGCATAAGATATGACATTAAAATTTGATAGGTGGTTGTTAGCTTATGCAATGGATCCTCTAGGTAGAAACCATGTATGTGGGATAAAATTCATGTAATTAGAGTTATAATTTGTATATAAATATGTTTATAAAGATAATTCCAAATGAGAGATAATAAGCAAGGGTTATAGAGCATGGAATTGTGCACGAATGTATGATTTTTTTTGACATGTGCTATGATATTTCTAATATGTGTAGCAAGATAAACTTGAATTTTTTTCCATATGAGAGATAAAAATCAAGTAATGAAACCTTATATTAAAGACACATAAACATTTCTTTGAAGGAGAGGTATCTTACTATGTTTAACAATGACTTTCTTAATATCATCCCATATTATGAAAAGTAAGCATGAAATGCAAAGAATGAAACTTTGTACTAACATATGGTAAACTTCATCATTCATGTATATGATAGGAGTGAGTATGGTCTCCTTTTTTTTTGGTACGAAATGCAAGAAATATGTGTAAATAATGAGATCCATTTTTGTTTTTATGTGGAATCTGATTTGAGATGTAAGGTGATACCTCAAGCAAACAAATGGACCTAGTACATGCAACTAGGGTTTTGAAAAATGATATTTTTAAAATTAATAAGGAATTTTAAAATTTAATGTGAATTTTTTATTTAAATATGTAGGTGAAAAATCAAAAAAATATTGGAAAAATTAGGAAAGAATTTATCTTAGGGTTTCTAGGGTTTTTGTGAACAAAAGAACCTAGTAAATTTAACTAGGGTTTGGAATAAATGATTTTTAAAATTAGTAAGGTAAATTTAAAAATTATAAGTGAATTTTTTATTTAAAATATGTAGGAAAAATAAAAAAATATTGGAAAAAATAATAATGAATTTACCCTCTAGGGTTTTTAGGGTTTTAATGTGTAAATGAAGTAAGTTGGGTTCACCAAATGTTTTAATAGTTTTGAGAATATTGGATTCTTATTCCTAATTTAGTTAAAGGTCTGAGTTGACTAAATTAGTAAATAATATTTAAATAATTTAACTACTAATTTATATAATTTATTTGACCTTTGTAGCTTTCTAAAAATAGTAATGAAAGAGGAGAAATATAAGTTATCTTAAAACTAGGCTGATAGGCTGAGATAGAGGCTAATACTAGATATGTAAGACTTAGATAGTGTTGAGAATTTGGATCTAGCTTTCATTTGGTGGAAAGATAGGAGTGCCAAAAACATGACACTTTGGGGTTTGATGTTATAGTCCAATTCCTACCGCTATTGTCCAAAATGGTGACATAGATCTAAGTTTTTAGGGATTTATCAATTGTCTTTGTGTGAGTCTACCTATGAAATTTTGAGTCTTGAATGTTGATAGAGATCCTTGTAAATTAGATGTAATGTTCAAACCCTAGACCTCCATTGTGCTTAAATGAAACTTGAGAAAGAGGGGGGGTTGGTGTGTGTAAGATTCATTGAATGTGTATCCACAAACCTTATATGGGCATGCTACCTACATACCAATACTCTGAAGAGGGATAAATCCATATGTAGTTCTCCCACTTGATGTGCTTTGTGCAATAGTGTTATGCAGATGCAAAAATGCTAAACTCGGTGTGCTTGAGGTGGCTAGGGACTAGTGTGAGGGTTTATATATGCTGGTGGATGTATGCAAAGAATAGGAAAATTTGTCTTAGTGGTCTTTCTTGTATTCTTAATTAATTTATTAATATTTTCCAACCCATTCTAAATTAACTTTGAATGGGATTTTATAGAGATATATTGGTTATGGGTTAAATGTATTTGTGTTAGGCTCACATAATAAAGAATAGGAATCAAAAGGAAATGGTCATTTAGGATTGAAATGTGATTATATAGGAGCATAAAAAATGGGACACTATAGGGTTTAATGTTATAGTCCAACCCCAACACTCATGTCATATAGGCTCAGGACTTGGGGGAATGGAATTAGCATGGGAAATGTAGCCTGACTAAGCTAGAATCAGGTCTCAAAAGTCTATGGATGATTGGTTATAATGAAAAGGTGTTTTGAAGGGTTATGAGAGAATTCAATAGGGTCTTATAGATTAGGTATCATAAACCACACTCAAGCTACCAATTTGGACATTTTATATGACTACAATGGTAAACACTCTTAATCATACTAGATCATTCTCTTTCCTTCAAACTAAATCTTCTTCAATAATTGATATTTTAAATAGGAACTTTCTCCCTCTTTGAAATTAATGAAAAATTCTCACCTTCTTGGCATCTATTTGATCCTTAGACCTAGTGAAACATACCCACTCATGAGACATGATTGACTCCCTTCATCTCCATGAAAATTTAAGACAATTTCAAAACTATGACTTGGTTTGATTAATTCATCATACAAAATTTTTGTGACTTGTCTCTTGTGATCACACATGTAGAAAACTTATTTGACTAAAAATTTAATATTAAGGTATTATAAGACCATAAAACTCCCCTTATGGCCACACATCCTTCATGCTTCTTTATTGCTAGCTGAGTGCCTCCATGAATCCTAATAGAGTCACCTTTACTCTAGAGAACTAAAACAACATAACTTTATGAGATTCCCATATCTCCATGTCCTTGTAAGACTGAACTTCCTTCATGATCCTCTTATACTTGATTTTTCCTTCTAGTTTAACCCCTTCAGTCTTTATTTTAGCAACATTCTAGCTTGATTTATTGGTCTTATTTCCTTCATCAACAATCTGAGTTGATAGAGAAAATTATTGGTACTCTTTTGCATCTTGATTTTGTTCTCTTGGACTTACATACTTTTTATGAAACTTAGCTACCTTGGGTTTCCACTTACTATTTTATCTTCTTTCTTATGTTCTAGAAGCCTCAATTTTCTTGTCTTATCTTGAGAAGTCATGCTTACAATATTTTGTAATGTAACCAACCTTATGATAATTGAAACTTGTTATCCCTGTAAATGTAAACACACCATGACCCATACCTCTTGGATGATTGTTATCCTCATATTTCCATGTAAATTCATTCTTTAAGGGCCTTATACAATGCATTGCTCTATGACCAAATTGGTTACATGAATAAAAATATCCATTGAAAGGATTAAGATAACTTATGTTATTAGATTTATTAATAATTTTTACCTTTGTTCTATCATTACCCTCATTATTTGGTTGATATTTGACCCTTTTTATCACATTAGTGTCCTCTTGATCTCCAATGAAGCCAGTACCTATTTTGTCATTAGTAGTCTTTTGACTAGTTAGAAGGTTATCTAGATCATTGGTGTTCTTTTCAAACCTCATAAAGGACTTGAACTTGTTTGATGCTTATTTTAATTCAGCTCTAAAGGAGTTCACTTCAGCTACATACCTTGTACATTATTTTTCTTTTGGCTCTAGGCCTTTAATCACAATTTTAAGTTGACTTTCTACATGTTTGACTATTTCCTCTTGTTCCTTAGAATTGTTGCTTAGTCTAGATTCAAACAAGTTAATTTAATATTCATAATATTTAATAAGGGATTTCATCACCTTATTATTTTTATTTACCATCTTTAGCTCTTCTAGATTATTCATCAACTTAGCCTTAAAATCCATCTCATCTCCTTCTTCACCTAAATCACCAACAACACCTCCAATCCATATGGATTCTTATGGATTTGAGTATCTTGCTTCTTCAGCCATGAAGAAAACCTCATTGATATTAGGACCATTATATTCAATATAAATTTATGAATCACTTCTCTCACTTTCACTAGATGAGATACAATCTTCTTTGGTTAAAATAATCCTATTTTTAAAGAAAATTTTCTTGTTATCATATATTCTATAACTTTTATTGCTCTTATCAAACTTATAAGACCATTTATCATCATCATGATCTTCATCATGCTCTACATAATCCTTTATATTATGATTATGAGGGAATTAGTTATAAAAGTGTCCAACCTCTCCATAATTAAATCATTTAAAAGTCAACTTGCCCTTGTATTTACCCGAACCTATCTTCAACTTTCTTGCAAACATGGTTATCAATTCATCATCATCAATATCAAATTCATCATTATCTTTGACTTTATTAGCTTGTGAATTCTTCCCTTTTGGCTTCTTTTCTACCTTGAATTCAAATTCCTTATTTTTAGGTCTTAATTTAGTTATCCCAATCTCATAAGATGTTAGTGTTCTATGGATTCCATCCATCTCTAGCTTGTCTAGATCTTGCATTTATTCAACCACACATACCTTAGAATAAAATTTTGGAATTAGAGACCTTAAATCCTTTTGAAAAATAGTAGTCTCTTTCAATTCATATCCTAGACTTCTTATGATGCTGACCACCTCATCAACCATCAACAAGTAGGCTACAATGGTCTCATCTTCATTTATTTTTAGACTTTCAAATTATCTTCTATGGGTTTTCAATTTGGCCAATTTAAACTTGGAGTATACCTCATGAATGGTTTTTAAATTATCCCACATATTTTGGTATATATATAGTGCATTACCTTCACAAGTTATGCTTGTGATAGGCCACACAGAATACCATTCATTACTTTTAAGTTATTATCACTAGCCTTCTTACCTACTACATCCATAGGAGGAATTAGTGGTGAAGTATATAAATAAAAGACTAATTTACAAACATCATTACCTTGAGACTTTAGATATTTCCTCATCCTAACACTCCAAAAGGCATAATTGGATCCATTGATCAATGGAACTTTGCTTGTAGAAAAACCACCTTGTGCTTGACTAGCCATGTTAGTTTGTTTAGAATCTACTTTGGGTTGTAAGACCTCATTAAAATGACCTAATATGATAAAAAAATGTTGTAAATACAACTATAGCAATGGGAGGTTGAATAATTGTAGTAAAATAGTTCTTCAATTTCACTTAACATTCATGAAGCATTCATTCACATACATACACCAATCAATGCATACACAAACCTATATAAAAAAACACCATAAAGACATGAAATATATATGGAAAAACCTATATGGGAATAAAAAAAATTTATTCATAAATTATAATACTATCTTATAAGTAATTAATCAAAATTTTAGTGAGGCACTAACCCTACAAGGAGCACCAACCCCTTACTAGTTAAACACCCACTCAATTAGCCTTTAACAAGATTCAAACTATAAGGAGGATCCAAACCCATAGGAAATAAAGCACAAACTTAGATAACCTAATTATAATATCAACCTTGGATTAATTTTCCTTATTGAGCTAATGATGACCTCCTTTGTTTTCTCTTCTCACACTTCTCTTTCTCTCTCTCAAATAGCCTATTAGGCCTTCTCACTCAAATGACCTTCCTTAGTATAATTAGGTCAAATAACCTTGATAAAAACCTATAGAAACATATTTATATACTCATGTAATATTTATCTCTTTTTTTTAATTAACTTCAATATCTTAACATATTTTCCAAAACATTATATTCTTCGCAATAGCTTAATTATCTAACTAGTCAAAATAGGCTTATTAGGCCTTGACTTTATACTTGATTATTTGTCATACCCATATTGGTTATAAAAGAAGATAAATATAATCATATTATTAATGAAATATATCACTACACATTTTTCACAATTGAAACAAAAATTACATAGGTTGGTCATTACCCTTAAGGGCTAAAACCACCATTAGGCCTAATATAGACATAATGAAATTAGGCCTTATCTAAGTACACATTTTACTTAGACTCAAAAAATGGATTAAAAAATTAATATTTAACTTTAATAAACCCCTCATAATCCATTATTTTTCCCCCAACACCATTTTATTCATTACACACTTTGAACCATCAAATTAGGTCTACTCGCTTTTAAGCCTTCTCAATGCTAGAAAGTCTATCTTTCAAAATTAAAACATATAAAAAACTTTGACACATAAAACACACATAAAATAATATTAATAGGATATTTATTACTTAAAAAACCTCCTTATATGATTTTTTATTCACCACATAGGCTAAAAGGCCTCAGGAACACTCCTGTAAATAGCTTACTTAGAACCACCAAACACTGTTAACAAACAATCAAATGCATTTGAATCTCCATACTTGAATATGGAAATAAAATGAATAAAAATATAATAAAATGATTATATGAGTAATTTATAACACCTTAAATATATTTTATCCTTAAAATTAATGAAAAATGACTCAAAAACATCATTACCACATACACATAAAAAGTTGCCTATAACATCAATAACACAGTCAAGAAAATAAACTCTTAGAACACCTATGGGAACACTTATCTGATATTAAAATGGGTTTTTTGAACCTTTATCATCCTTATATAATATTTTTAAAGGTATATTTTCATGGTAATATATCAATATTGGTCTTATAGACCAATCTCACTACTTCACTCTACACAGACTTTCCTATTTTAGATAGACTAGTTTGATGACAACTTTTTATTTGATTATAGGAATAATAAACAAGTATTAGATAATGGTATAAGAGGTATAAGTATTTAATAATATCCCCATTCTTTATGATCCATCCCTAGTCCTTTGTAACCAATCCCTAATCTTATTCTCATGCCTAGTTTACTCATTATTTTGCTCATTAGGCTAGTTTAACAATAAGCTAACTTACATGACCAATTTAGCACATTTTTGGATATAAAAATACTTAAAAAATTTAATGGGAATAAAATATAATTCATACACATCATCTTCCATCCATTTTCATGCTTTGAACTGGTCAACCTTCCTGCTACATCAAATTTTTTAAAATAAGGGTTTTCCTGTAGTTTTTACTCACTATAAAGTAAAAAAACAACCTATAGAAACCTTGAAGAGTAATTTAAATGTTAAAAACATCATAATAAGTCAACATGACCATTTTTATGCATAATTTGTTAGATATTTCCTATCGGGTCATTATAAGGGTTTTGACTAGTTTCACTTCTTAAAAAATGTTCATAAAGGATTACCCATCATCTTTAAAAATAATGACAAGAAAATAAAGATAGGGAAATTAAAAAACATACATTAATTTATTAGGATCTCATTAAAAGGTTTCATGTGCCAATGAGTACAATAAATCTCTTCTTAAGTCTGTAACACCCTATTCTATGTACATAAGGAATGCTATCACATGTTTTCATACTTTCTAATTTAGGTATTAACTTAAAAATTTGTACACATAATTAAAATGAACTCTCACAACTCTATAAATTATTTCAAGATATATTCCACCTTTTAAAATGATCTTGACCCCTCATTGGGCCATTATATATCACTTTGCATACTATACCTTATATTGCCAGTCACACTTGGACTATGACTATGCCTAGAAACTTGGACTATGACTATGCCTAGAAACTTATTAAACTATATTAAAAACCTATTTAATATGTTATGTGGCCTTATAAAATGATCAAATGATACATACCTTTATCACATAGGTCTCATATCACTCAACACATCATGCTACTAGGACTATGCCATTTCACTAGGTCTTAAGCCTCAAAACTAGTCCTTGAAACTCATTTGTAGGATTATTTATCTCTTTCTCATTATTAAAACATATTATAAAAATTTATTATGCCTTTAATTGACCCAAATAATAAGTATTTACCATGTATATAACTTATCTTAGAATTAGACCAAGCTACTCAAGATACCTAGTACTCAGAGTTCATAACAAGCTAGCTCTTAATGATATCATTATTCAAACATGATTATCTAAACACAAGGATATTCTCAAAAGAATTTATGAGCTCTATCACATCAAAAAATTGTACCAAGACCTCATATATAATACAAGTACTTATTGACCCATGTTATTACCTTGCATGTTCCTTAGTACTTAGAGCTCAATCAAGATATTTCCCTTATATATTGAACATGATCTTAACATGTCATCAAACCTTAGAAGGAATACCAGGTTGCCTTCAAATTTTATATCAATAGAGAAACAAAAATTATTTTTCACACACAACTTCACCAATCATGACATCAAATCTTGAATTTTGATATGAAAGACATTCAACTTTACTTTGACATCAATGACAACATCATTGCCTTAATACCAAAACTAAGAACATACCTCAATAGAGAAGCCCTACAGTTTGTCCTTTTGCCTACAGACATCCAAAACTAGCTCAAAAGGCATGTTTACCCCATAAAGAGTATCTTTAAATGCTCATCATATATTTGATGATAAAAATGAGGAGCCCAACACTTTAGGGAATGTGAAGAGGTTTATTATCTTGCATTTGGTATAATTGGTTTAGAAACCCAAGCCCTGAACTCTATGAAACATCCTTAAGACCCCTAAGCACTCTTAAACCCCCCTTAAACCATAATAGTGATTGGAATAGAGAGGTTTAGTGAAAAGTGAATTAAAACACTTAGTAATTTCTTGTTTAACACTTAGAGCATGTTACCAGCTTAGAGGGGCTCATGTTCATGGCCCCTGATGGTAAGGAAATTATATGGTCACTTCTTGAAAATTCAAGTTTTCAAGGTTTTAGGCATGAAATATGATGTAAATCCTAACTAATATTTATAAAATATGAAAGGGGTAAGCCCAAGAGTTATTCTACTCTTCCAATGTTAATATAATCTATGGAGCTAACCAAAAGTGTCTCTATTAGCTCCTCCTAAACTACCAGTCTGTGAAATAGTTCAAGTGGCCTAGTCATATAGGGATAATGTGTTTATAGGTGAATAAAACTTGATATATCTTAATGCCAATTCATATGGGTTAATAAAATAATTATCTAAGTCTTCTTAGATGAACTGGGATCCTAGTTAGCTATTTGATCATTCAAATAATGATTATGAGCAGAAAGATGAAGGATTAGCATAATAGGTCTACTTATCTTTCAAGTAGAAGAATTTATTAGGCATGGAGATACATTATGATTTTGATGAGTCATATTTAGGTATTGATAATTATCATATTGGTGAGCATATACCAAATTAAGGCCATTGTGATAGTGTAGAGGTAATTTTAGGGATAATTATGCATACACATTAAAGAAGAGGCTGCCCAACACCTCTAGGAGGCCTATCCACAATCCATTTACATTATGTAACTACCATTAAAAGGAATATTGGGATATTTTAATCATGTTTAAGGATTGAATAAATTTAAATTTGGGAGTTACAACCTTTGTGCCTAATCTTAATGCCAAAATGGACTCATTAAAGGAGTGTCAATGCATGAGGATGATGAATAGGCCTATTGTAACTACCATACACAATCTTGGTCTCGTTCATGGTCTTTCCCATGCATAAAATATTATA
This sequence comes from Torreya grandis, assembly GCA_037957365.1. Classification (NCBI taxonomy): domain Eukaryota; kingdom Viridiplantae; phylum Streptophyta; class Pinopsida; order Cupressales; family Taxaceae; genus Torreya; species Torreya grandis. The sequence goes on along the minus strand of JARHVA010007269.1, from coordinate 157,353 downwards.
TATTATATTTAAAACTTATATTTAAGTAGATATTGAGCTCTTTATTTAGCATCCCTCGATTGGGTGTAGTAGATCTTTGTAAAAATTGCTTTGTACTCCTTTGAATCAATAATAGAATACTTGTAGATTTATGTTGAATGCTAGTGTGATTCATGAGAGTTTGATTTTTATAATGTATGCATTTTGTTATAATCTATAGGTCATTTCATGCACCTAGCTTTAGGATACTAGTTTATTGTAGGTTGTATAAAGTGTTGGTAAGTAGAGGTTTTCTTTAAGTGTCATAAGCCAATAGTGTCTTGTGTAGACCTAGGCATTTGTCCTTCAATTTTCATAACTCTCACTCAACATCCATATGAAATATTCATGCTTAGAATACCATCAATAAATTTGATCAATTATAGTCTCCATTAGGCTCATTAGTGGGTTTCAAAGGATATGACTAAGATTGGATCTCTAATCAATTAGTGAATCACCACTTAGAGTAGGTTCTTTCATTATTTTTCATCTCTTTTCCCTTTACATTTTAATGAGATTAGGTTTTAGAGAGAGAATTGAATGATAAATTGGGGAAGATATCCCCATCAAAACTAGAGGTTTGACCTACATATTAGGTATCCCACAACCTATAGGTCATTCTAATGTTGGTCAAGGTTTGAGGAGGATGTGAACAATAATTTCCTCAAAAAGGGTGTAACCTAGTCACCTAACACATACTAATAACTTCACAATCCTTAATTTGACCACCTGAGATGACTTTTGAAACATGATTATAGGTATGTAGATTAAAGTCTTTACATTTAAATGACCTTAATGGATAAAACTCATAGCTTTCATGCCTATAATATGATCACAAGGATATTGAAGCCATGTAACCTTTGTTTTTATTTGTAGGATTACCTCTTAGGTCATTTAGACTTGTTCTTATCTTGTAATCCAACATTACATGTTTAAATCCATTTTGAAACTTATAGTTACTCATTATCAAACCTATAGGACTTTGGTGCTTTAAAATACCTTGAAATCTATCTAAAACCCTATCATGCTTAAGATCATTCAAACCCTCAAGCTTGAAGCTATGCAACTTACTTACACCCTTAACAAGATTCAAAGTACTATCATAAGTTAGGGAAGGCTCTATAGGCTTTTTGAGAACCATTTCAATTCTTAAAAATTAAAACTATTATCTCTCTCTTTACACAAGCTTACAAACTAGTTTTACTATTTGAAGATTTCTTGGATCAGAATTTACATGCTCATGTCCTTATAATCTTGTTTTTATCCCTAAGGAGGATTTTGGGAGTGTTTAAAACCATATGGAATGTTCATATAGCTTCAAGAAGCTTATAAAATTCACCTTTGATCTTCTAGGGTTTAAGGGAGGTTTTAGACTACTCTACCATTCCTTAAAGTGATGTGATCCTTACCTCCTCTCCTATTATGATCACCATTGATAGGAGACTTAAAAAATTATTTATGTCCTACAAGACTTCATACAATTCATACATTAGCATAATGCAAACATAAAATGATTATTTACAATAAACCTTTGTAATTTATATGCATATGGGTTTGTAGGTTTAATAAATGTGATATGTTGATTTTTGGTACACCTAAATATCATGGTGAAGTTCCATATGACTCTCTCAATCCCATCCCAAACTATTTCTAGACTATGCACTTTTGAGATGGAGATATCATGTGATTAATAAGCATGGTTTCTTTAAACCAACATATAGACATGATTTTTTGAGATACATTTAAGGATTAAACTTGACCTCCATCTTTGGTAGCTTCCAAATTATCCATGGGTGATACTTATAGCCTAATTAAACTCTACAATGGTTAATATCCTTGAAAATGCCCTATAAATGCATCAAAACCTATAAATTTTCATTCACAAGATCAAGGCTTTCCTCAACCTCTATCAATGGTTGGTTTGGAGGGGATTTGGAGCATGCAAGCACTATACCATGCCAATATAATCATGAAATTCCTCAAAACCAACTTGAAGGCCTAGTATGGAATAATTTGAATCCTACAACTTTGAATAATGTCAAAACTTGCAACTTTTCATTCACAAGCATAAGGCTTTCCTTGTCCTCTGTCAATGGTTATTTTGAAGGGGGTTTAAAGCATGAAAAAATTATACCATGCTAATATAATTTTTAAAATTATCTAAATGAACTTTTAGGCTTGGTATGGAGGCATTTGAACCCTAAAAAAGTGAATAATGTGAAAACCTACAACTTAGTCTTGTAGGCTTTAAAAACATCTTTTGATTAGAAAACTCAAGAATGTCTACCATATGCATTAGATATTTCAATAAAATCTTCTCATTTATTATTTATACTCTTAAAAGGGGACATGAAAATTTATAGTACATCTATAATAACATTATTTACCCTTCTCTTAAAGGATAAATACCTTGTTTTGATGCTTTATGACACCTTGAAATAATATGGATGCTCCTGAAAGTTTTATAAACTTGCATCGTCAAGCCTACACCAAATTATTCCTTCCTATACTACCTTAGGGCCTTGAATTATAATTTTAATGTAATGATACAATCCATGTGTGGGACCACATTACCAAAGGCATATGAAATATCCATAAAAGCAAAAAATTACTTAATACAAGTAGGAAAATTGACTCTTAGACCCATCATGACCATATTTATTGGAATCCAACCTAATGCACCCAACATTACTCCATTTCCAACTCCAAATAATAAATACCAATTTAATGGTAGCCAACTATATAGGCTTGGAAGGATTGAGGGGTTACTAATAGATTAAAACAAAAAATTGGTAGCCTTAAAGAGGAATATAACATACTTCCTATAGACCCTACCAACCCCCTATCAAGATCCATACCCATCTTATCTTTACAATATTTACCTTTATCAACCCAACCAATAAGGCCAAGTAGAGATCACATAGGCAATTTTTTATAATAGATATAATCCAAATGCTGTAAGTAGTTCAAGGGCATTGGTGCCAACACAAAATAACCTTGTACAGGAAGGTCCATGGTCTGCTCCATGAGGGCAATCAAGTGAGATAGTGATGTCTAAAAGTGGGGAAACATATCATAATTATTTTATGCACCAAGGTACTATATTTCAAGTTCATGACACCATGACTCCTCCATAATAAGATATTCCAATACCTCATGGTGATATGCCTATCATAACACCAATAAAAGTGCCAAGCCAATAAGGAAGGAGTCTAAGTAAAACACCTACTGAGACCACCTTTGTAAACTTCCTATAATATGATCACACTTTTGAGTAAGTGGAAACAAACTTGGGGTATAATAGACTCAAGTCAGATGATTTAGTTATAGCCCACACAAGGGATAAAAGTAGAATGATTGATGATAACTTGGGACAATTTAAGGTCTCTCCCACACATCCCCAAGTAACTCAACAACCTAGTACTCAAAGTATATTCAATAAAACCTATCTAACTTAGTAGACTTCTCAAACACATGAACAATAATAAAAGAGTCCATTCATTTCACAAGTCACTCAATTCACTAGTGATGCCTTCACTTCCAAGTTTCAGCTCATGAGTGTCAATTCTCCCTTTAACATTATGGACTGCATAAAGAAATCCAATGTTATCATTCCTTTGTGGGATTCTCTACTCATTTTGGGGTACAAGGACCTTCTTCAACAAGATCTCTCTCATGAATAATTAAGTTGATAAAGTGAGTGCAATTTATGCTGATGATAGTCAACCTAGTGAAATACAAAATCCCATGGTAATTAATCCACCTCCATTCTACTTGTCAGTCATAAAAGGAGATTATCTTGTCCATAATTTCATGATAGATAGTGGTGCCTCTACCTTAGTCATGACAAAATCCATAATTGATAAACTAGATCTCAAGTATGAGCCTAATGAGAAAGGAGTCTTACAATTAGATGGATCTCCCACAAAGATAGTAGGTGTCCTAAATGATCTTAAGATTGTGTTAGTATCAACCTACCCTAATTGTACTATCTCATAAGATGTCATGGTTGTTGATCTCCCTCCATATTTTGACCTATGCCTATCTAGGGATTTCACTATCAAGATTGGGGGATACCTTTCATCTGAATGGTCATATATGGTATTTAGGATTGGATATGGGATAAGGGTCACTATCAAGTCTAAACCTATTTATAGGTTCTACTTATAACTCTATATGCCTAACATCTTTAATATAAACTACACTATAATAGATGAAGATGAGAATATCAGTGAGCAAGAACCCAAGGATCATCTAAAAGGCATCTCAAATCTACTATGTGAGAAATCGATAGTTGATAACCATGGTTTTGACCCATTAAAAACCATTAAGGAGGTATTCCTAGGTGTATACTACATGTATGAATAAGGAGATGTTTTTCCTAGACTCATAAGCCCAACTCAAGAGCATGATGGAATATGGACTTTATTATTTTATGGATCAAGGTAAAATAATAGGAGTGGGGATGGAGTAATGCTTATTTCCCCTTCAAATAAAAATTACTACTCAACATTGAGGTTTTAATTTAGTTGTACTTCAAACACAATAGAATATGAAGCCCTCATACATGGGATATAAGAGGAAAGGAGAAGAGGCATCAAAATTTTGCAAGTGAAAGGTGATAGTGAGATTGTAGTGAATCAAGTGAAGGGTGTTAGTGAAATTAAGAATAATCTTTTGAAGGCATAAAAACATCAAGTGTGGGACCTTTTGGAGGACTTCTTAGCATTTTACATCTGTTATATACCAAGGGAGTCCAATCACCATGTGGATAGACTTGTAGCTATTGGTACCTAATATGACATTGATGATGGAGTCAAGGGCACTCAAGGACAATAAAAAATAAAGATTTTATGTAGGCCATCTGTACCTAAAAATGAGGTGAGTTGGAAGGTCTTTGATAATGATGAATAGATTACTTGCTTTCTCATGCAAGAGGAAAAATTATATCATAAGAATCAAGGTAAGTTGTAGCATCAGTTTGATGATCAAATAGTGAATCTAAGGAATAATTTTTTTTCCAAGGGATTAGTGACATATAAATCATCTTCAATGAAGATGATCAACTAAGAAGGGATAAGGTGAGTATCTCAACTAAATAAGAACATTATGAGAAGATAATCATATTTAAAGACAAATTACTTAAGTTGGGAAAAGTAAACACAACATAAGAGAGAGATGACTTCATTGCCTTATGATAATAATATACTTATGTATTTACATGGGAGTATAATGATATGAAAGGATTTTATCCCAAGCTAGCCCAACCCAACATAGGTTTAGAGAACATTGTAAAACTGGTATGGTCGAAGCAAAGACCAGTCAACCCTAAGGTGGAAGATCTCATGAGAAGAGATTTATTCAAATTTATTGAATCTAAGATCATATTCCCCATTAATAATTCCTCGTGGGTAGAAAACCTTGTGCCTGTGAGGAAGAAGAATGGAGAGATATGCTTATGTGTTGACTTTAAAGACCTTAATAACGTGTCTTTAAGGGACCACTATCCACTACCTTCCATAGATTATATCCTTTATAAGGTTATATGATATTATAGTTTTTCTTTTCTTGATTGTTAGTATAGATAAAAATAGATCTTAGTTAAGGAAGAGGATAGACATAAGACTGCCTTCACTATAAAGTGGGGCACTTATGCATATATGAAAATGTCCTTTGGACTATTTGATGTATGGGAAACTTTATAAAGTGAAATGGATGTTACATTTGAGGGGATAATTAATGAAATGGTGTTCATATATATTGATGAAAAAACTATGTTATAAAAGGATCCAACAGATTACATAGCACATTTGAAGTTAGTCTTTGATAGGTTTAGTCAGTTTGTAGTGTCATTAAATCTGAAGAAATACATATTTGATGTTCATGAGGGAATATTATTGGGGAATGTGTTGTCAAGGGATGGTATATCCATATAAATTGAGAGGGTTGAATTAATCTTGGTCTTATCCCTATCCAAACATAAGAAAGGTTTGCAAAGCTTCTTAAGTAAGATCAACTTTATAAGTAGGTTTATCCTAGGTCTTGCAGAATTAGTTAAGCCTCTTAATCACATGATTAAGAATCACAAAGATTTAATATGGAGAAATGAAGGTAAGAGGATATTTGAGGCCATATCTCAATCCCTCACACTCCTTACGCCTAACTTTAGCAAAGAGTTTTTCTTGTATACATTCTCCACATTAGATGCAATTTCTACTATGCTTATGTAAAATAATGATGAAGGCCTAGAGTTACCAATTTACTTATTTAGTCAAGCCTTAGAAGGATTTTATGAAATATATACCTTAATGTAGAAACATGTACTTTAAATAATAAGAGGATTGAATAAGTTTAGGCACATGATGTCTAACAATAAGGTCATAGTGTTTGTAGTGCACCTAAACATCAAAGAGTTTATACTCAACAAATATTTGAGTGAGAAGAGATATGGGTGGGTAACCAAGTTCATGGAATATGACATTGAGGTGAAAGTGAACAAGATAATTAGAGGTATAAGTATATTTTAACATCTTACAGTAGAGGTGAAGGAAGATAAAGACATAGTATTGGTAGTCCATGATCATCAATAGGTAACTACAAATAACACTCCTCTTAGTTGGACCAATGATGAGGTCAAGTTCCTTCAAATAGGCCAATATCATATGGGTTTGGATATTACCAAAAGGAGGAATTTTATACTATAGACCATACCATATGTCTTGATAAATTGAGTGCTCTTTAAGAAGGATGTAGGAGGTATGCTCTTGAGATATGTTGAATCAAGCTAAGTTGACAAGCTACTTGAGCAATTTCATGATGGACCTATTAGTGGACACTTTTATACCAAAAAAACAAATTATAAGATCATTAGAGATAGATATTTATGGCCTAAATTTTTTATAGATTCACATACTTGGGTTAATAAGTGTTCAAAGTGTGCCATGTTCAATGACAAACAAAAGTTAACTTCCCTTCCCTTGTAGACAATCCAAGTTGAATGAATCTTCATATAGTGGGGCTTATAATTCATAGGAATGATCCATATGCATTATATAGATAGAAATAAATGGGTCATAACATCCACTAACTACTTCACAAGGTGGGTGGAGGTACCTGCACTTAAGGAGGCCAATGAGAATTGAGTCTTGGAGTATATGACAATCTTATGACTAGATTTGGTGTACCTTCAACAATCATCTCCATTAATGCCTTAGCCTTTAGTATTACTAAATTATGTCAATGGTCCCATATCCATGGCATATACCTTAAGGATTCCTCCAACTATTACCCATAGGGTAATGAACTAACAAATTCCATAAATAAGAAATTGATAAGGATCATCAAAAGAAGCATGGAGTACAATAAAAAAGAGTGGCATACAAGGTTGAGAACTACCTTATGGGAAGATAGAGTTATACCTAAGATGTCTACTAGACACTCTCCATACCTCATTGTCTATGGTAAAGAGGAAAGACTACTTATTTCCCTTGAAATTCCTACCTTAGAGTTTGCTCATCAACTTAAGCTTTGAGAAGATGATGTAATACAAGTGAGGATGAATGATCTAAGATAGTTAAAGAAGAGAAGGGATAGTGCCATGCATATCTTGTGGTCTAATCAGAACCAATTAAAAAAATAATTTAACAAAAAGGATTCATCTAGGACATTCCAATAAGGAGATGTAGTCCTCAAGTGGGATGAGGACTATACAAATCTAGGAAAACACTTCAAGTTTGATAGCATTTGGAGTGGACCTTACATCATCACCAACTGTAAGGAAAGTAATGACTTTCAAATTTCTAGATTAAATGGTGAGGAATTCCCCATCCTTATCAATGGGATGGTCCTCAAATTATTTTACTTGTATTCATCATGTCCCTCTTTTACATAGTAGTTAAAGTTTGTATTTTCCCTCTAAGTGCTTATACACATGCTTATATTTGTTGCTTGTTCTTGTTGTGGTAGTTGTGTGTTGTATTTTATTGTTTCACCTTTATTACTTTATTATGTCTCATTAATTCAAAGTATGAAAGGTATAAGGTAGATTTAATGTGAAGCCATGTTAAATTTGCTAAAGCCATCAAGAGCTTTAACAAAACATCTTCAAAGCATATTCAGAGTTACATAGATATTCGAAGCTCAACTAACGATCTTCATAGCATATTATGAGTTACTTAACCAACAGGCTAGTCAATCCAACTGAGTCACCAAAAATGTTGACCACTTTCTAGTCCCAAACCTAGAAAGGGGTCAACCTAATGCCTTTAGTCTTGATCAATATTTAGTCTCATGATTGCATTTTGTCCTTGTGAGTTTGGATGTTTGTTCAAATAGTCTATTGTCTTATCATGATATAACTCTACTTTGTGAGATTTCAAACTTTCTATTCAACTTGATTCAAGTATTGTCATGATGATAAAACATGTTAGATGGTCTTTGGTTACATTTATGGAGCTATGATAGTTGAAATTCCATGGTGAAGGTAAATTGAGAAGGAAGTCTAGTGAGAATTTAGGAACATCTCTAATTTGTCTAATAACATGAGATACGTTCACTTTCAATCTCTCAAAGAACATCATGAAAGGTTTCTTAAGATTCATTTGAGGTCTCTCATAGGTCATAAATGTCTTTTATATGATATTGACATGATAATTTAATTGATATACCTTTTTAAGGTCATATATGTGTGCCAAAGTTAATGTTTTTGGTCATAATGAGACCCAATCTGGCCTTGATAGACCACTAAGTCACCCCAAATACCTCCAATGGACCTTATAAACCTCATAAAGCCATCAATAGATCATTTCATACCTCATTGAATCCATTACCATCATAGTCAATGCCTTAATTCCACCAAATAGGCCCCACACATGCTAAATGGTGACTTTTCAACTCTCTCCATTCATAGCATTAGGTTCAAAATGTCACATGACCCATATTTTCCCTCCATAACACTTAATAATCATGTATTTAGGTCTAAAATAAGAATAATTATAGAGATAATGGTAGCTTACAGAGGTTTATCAAATGGTATAGATTCATATAGTATGGAATGGCTCAGATGGAGTCATGATTTTGTAGAGGAAGGTAAGTACTATCAAATGGAGAAGAAATCAATGTGTTTCAATGCTAAGGGATCTCAAAACCATCCTATCTCCCATTCAATCTCATTGGTAGACTCAAAGAACTCCTCAGGTTTATGCTTGTTTTGTATGAAGGAGAGAGAATGGGGGACTAAGTTCATAACCAAATAAAGTACACTCAGGTAGATTCCACCCATAGGCATTTGTTTGGAGGGCTGGTCTCATGAACTTTATGAACATTCCTTAAGAAATTAAAGAATTTGTATGCCTTTCCCATCTGCACAAGCCAAGTTGGACTGAACAATTTTTAGGTATTCTTGACTTGTCTACTCAAACTAATGATTGACATCATTCCATCAAGTCTTTAAGGAGCCTATCCCAACATATTTATCACTTGATTCACATGTTTGATATCATAAAACTACCAAACCTTCAAGACTAGCTCCTATGTGTAGTCTGTAGTCAACTTAGGACAATGAATAGAGGGTTTAAGTGTTTTTCTAGAAGTTATTATCTGAGTTGAAGATTTGGTAGAGTGTTTTAAGGTTTCCAATTCCTTCTTGATTAGGCTATAGGTCCAATGACCTCTTGTCATCTCAGAATATCTCAAGGAGAAAGAGACTTTTTCATACTTGAAGATCACTATATGGTGAACACTAGGTATGATTTAATGGAATCTACATGACCTCAAGTGCAATTCAAGAACACACCATATGGTGTTTTAGTCATGGTGGGTTGTCATCATAGCCTTATGAGAAACTTTTCCAACCCCCATGGTGGCCTCATAGGCCTAAAAACCATATTCCTTGTCTTCAAAGCCACATAATCACTTTTAGTCGAGTTTAAGGTCTTTTGTAAAGATTAAGGTTTTTTTGAGTTCTTAGGTTTTACTTTGGGGACGTGTATCCTCTTTTTCCTACCTCCCAAGTGGTAGATTTATTATATATAAGTGTAAGGATATACAAAGGCCATTTGGTTGGTTTTAGAAAGGTTATTATTCTCCATTTTACATCATTTTCATATCCTTGTCTTTTCATAGTGTTTCCACTACCATTCATAATGTATTCTAACCTTGTTATCCATGTTTCACCCTCATCCACCCCATAGTCATCTTTATTCACTCCTCCAACCTTATTTATAAGTTTAGATCATGTGAATAGACCTCCATACTCCCTTGGAACCATAAAAATCAATGAGATCATGAGATGTTGGTCATACATAGTCATATTAGTGAACTAAGAAGGAAAATGACCACCTATAACTAGCCCTTTTAGGCCTACTATAACAGAGTCTCCAAAGGGCACTATGTAGACCATTCAAAGACATAAGGATTGGTGTGCGTATAAGGAGATATTCATCCTAAATAAGTGAATATTGATATTATCTTCTCACATAGGAGTTTCAAGTGGTTTTAGACCACCTTCTTCTCATACAAGCCTAATAATCAAACCCCTTTAGATAGTCATAATGGTAGATGAAAACATATGACATTGCTAGTATATATTGGTGTTTCCATCTTGCCTAATTTAAAAGTCAATGTTCATATAATAAAGGGAAAAGTTCATAATATAAATAAGGTAACATTTTATGGTTATCATATCTAAGGAGGTAGAGGAACATCAACATAGACTTGAGATAACACTGCCATACTCAAGAATAAGTCCTAAACCTATGTAGGGGGTGGTATACAAAGGAAGAAATGTTATCAAGTCATCACTTGAGCATGATAATAAACTTGAGGTACATGATGGATACCTCCATGATAATAAATACCTCAAGGAAATAATGATGAAATCCATACTTATATATTTCATGCCTGGTCACATAATCAATAGTCAATTTACTGCTAGTCTGAGCCAAAATGATAGTTTGAGGCATTTTTAGGCATGGAAAAGTCTCCAAAATATATAAAAATTTTCATAATGACCAATTAAAAGTACCCATGCCTTCAATTAGGATATAAAAATAATGGGTATACCCATTATTTTATCTTAGACCAAGCCCTATATATGATAATTATTCTATGGGTTAAAAGGTACATCCATATTATGTAGGGTCTATAAATAGTTTATGATCTATATGAGGTTTTTATTAAATACAAAATTATAGATAAGGTCCTTAGACTTCCTCAAAAGGGTCTAACACATAGAACTATATGCAAGCACCTTAGGGATAAGCCAATGTAGGTATTCACACAAGTCTACTTATAGACCCTATTATGATATTAAGATTCCTTCAAGATATTACACTAAGTTGAATAGTCAATTTGAGGTGTATGAAGATGTTTAAGACCTACAATGGAGGTTTAAAATGAAAATAAGTAAGAATAATGGTCTAGGTGTCTTCAAACCTACTTGATCCACTCATCTTGTGCATAATTAATTCAAATCTCACCTTCAAATGCTCACCCACTCAACCACATACATACTCAGGGCCAAAGTTTCTAGGGAAGTTTAAGTTTCCCTATGGACCAGAAATTCATGAAAGATTTATTGGAAGCTGGAGGGTAATATTTATGAAAGAACCTTAAGAAAATAATCACTTAGAGTTGTCTATAAACAACTTGAATATCATATTTTAATGCTTATATTTATACACATCCTTTACATGGAAACCCAAGACATTTATGGAAAATGAGGAGGTTAGTGTACTATAGATTCATATCATTTGTTTTTGGTTTGGACATTCATATGCTATGAACCATCATTAAGATGGTGGACATCTTATACCCTACATAAACCCTAAAAGTAACCTAATGGTGGAGTTTAGCCTCAAAACCCATCAAAATGAGGTAGTTCAACCATTAAATGAACTTTAAGGTATCCTAAAGCCCTTTGAGCATCATAATGACTCACTAGTTGGCATGTGTAAGAGTCAAACAATATAGAATAGACCTAGAAGTGTTAGTTTAAGCTTAAGATCAAGGATATGGGGAGTATTTATGTGTAAAATGAAGTTAGAAAGGGATAATGAGTCTTAGAGCATATGAAAAATCCCTCTAATAGCTACACATTGAATTTCATCACTGGTTCAACAAGTAGACAAGCAAAAGTGTTGAGGTAGATGACTGTGTACTCTTCAAAGATGGTCAAATGATCCAATCAAGCTAGTGATTCTACTTCATGAGGTCTCTAAGGTAATGTTTAGGTTGTATATGATGCAATAATGCCTTGAAAACCTAGGGATTAGACCAAAATTCATGATTCATGTTTGCAGACAGATCAATCCATAGCTTTAACTATGACTATATTACTAAAAAAGTGAATTAGAGAACAATTTGGAAAGTAAGAATGCTTATAACCTTCTTGGGTAAGGGTATCATAGTTTTTCGAAGCCCTTTGGCTAATTTGAATATCAAGAGAAGCCCTATAGTTATTTTTTTGCCTACAGACATCCAAAACTTGCTCAAAAGTCATGTTTCCCCCATAAAGAACATCTTAAAATGCTCATGACAAATTATATTTTATGCATGGGGATCTAAAAAATTTTTGTAAGGTGGGTAGGTTTATTGTCTTGCATTTGGTATAATTGGTTCAGAAACCCAATCCTTGATCTCTATGAAACATCTCGAAGACCCCTAATCACTCTTAAACCCCCATTAATCCTTAATAGTGACTCACATAGAGAGGTTGAGTGAAAAGTTCATTCAAAAAATTAGTAATTTATTATCTAACACTTGGAGCACGTCACTAGCTTGGAAGAGCTCATGTCCATGGTCCCTGATGGTATGGTAACTATATAATCACTTCTTAAAAATGCAAGTTTTCAGGGTTTTGGGAATAAGATGTGTTGCATAGCCTAACCAAGAGTTATATATTATGAAATGGGTAAGCTCAATACTTATTCTAATCCTCTAATTCCAATATGATCCATGACACTAATTGAAAATGTCTTTATTATCTCTTCCTAAATTGCCACTATGTGAAATAATTTAAATGGCCTAGTCATGCAGGGCTAATGTGTTTTTAGGTGAATAACACGTGATATATCTCAATTATAATTCATAAGGGTTAATATAATAATTATCTAAGTCTTCTAAGATGAGTTTGGATCCTAGTTTAGCTATTTGATCATTCAAATAATGAATATGAGTAGAAAGATGAAGGACAAGAATAATATGTGTACTTATCTTACAAGTAGAAGACTCTAGTAGGTGTGGGAAAACATTATGACATTGATGAGTCACATTTAGGTGTTGATAACTTTTATCCAGGTGAGCATATCCCAATTGAAATCCATTATGATAGTGTAGAGGTAGTTTCAGGGATAATTTTACATGTATATTGAAGAAGAAGCTACCCAACACCTCTAGGAGGCCTATCCACACTCCATTTACATTTTGTATTTATCATTGGAGGGAATATTAGGATATTCTAAGCATGGTTAAGGCCTGAATAAAGTTAAAATTTTGAGATTCAACCTTCATGCCTAATATCAATGCCAAAGTGGACTTATTGAAGGAGTGTCAATGTATAAGGAGGATGAATAGGACTATTGTAATTTCCATATGCCACTTTGGTCTCATTCATGGTCTTTACCACTCCTAGAATATTATTTATTCTCTTTTAAACTTCTATTTAAGTAGGCATTGAGCTCTTGCTTTGGCATCCCTTAGCTGGATGTAGCAAAGCTCTACCAAAATTGCCTTGTACTCCTTTAAATCAATAAGAGAATACTTGTAGATTTTTGTTGAATGCTAGTGTGATTCATGAGAGTTTGATTTTTAGAATGTATGAATTATGTTGTAATATATAGGTCCTTTCATGCACCTAGCTTTAGGATACTAGTTTATTGTAGGTTGTATGAAGTGTTGGTAAGTAGAGGTTTTCTTGAAGTGTCATAAGCCAATAGTGTCTTGTGTAGACCTAGGCATTTATCCTTAAATTTTCATAAATCTCACTCAACCTCTATATGAAGTATTAATGCTTAGAATACCATCAATAATTTTGATCAGTTTTAGTCTCTATTAAGTTCATTAGTGGGTTTTAAAGGATATGACTAAGAATGGATCTCTAATCAATTGGTGCATCACCACTTAGAGTAGGTTCTTTCATTAGTTTTCATCTCTTTTCCCTTTTCATTTTAATGAGATTAGGTGTTAGAGAGAGAATTGAATGATAAATTGGGGGAGATAGCACCATAAAAACTAGAGGTTTGACCTACATATTAGGAAACCCATAGCCTATAGGTCATTCCAATATTGGTCTATCTTTAAGGTGTATGTGAACAATATTTTCCTTAGTAAGGGTGCAACCTATTCAACTAACACTTACCAATAACTTTGTAATCCTTACTTTGACCACCTAAGATGACTCTTGAAACATGATTACAAGTATGTAGATTAAAGTCTTTAGATTTGAATAAACTTTATGGGTAAAACTCATAGCTTTCATGCCTATAATATTATCATAAGTATCTTGAAGCCATGTAACCTTTATTTTTGTTTATAGGCTTACCTCTCAAGTCATTTAGATTTGTCCCTATCTTATAATCCAACATAGCATGTTGAAATATCTTTTGAAACTTTTAGTTACTCATTATCAAAGCTATAGGATTGTAGGTGCTTTGAAAGACCATGAAAGCTATATAAAATCCTCTCATGATTAAGATCCTTCAAAACCTCAAGGTTGAAGCTATGCAACTTAATCACACCTCTCAAAAGATTGAAAGTACTATCATAAATTAGGGAAGGCTCTAGAGGATTTTTGAGAACCATTACAATGATTGAAACTCAAAACTATTATCTCTCTCTTTTCATAAGCTTACAAAATAGTTTTCCTATTTGATTAGAGTCTTTATATTTGAATGAACTTTATGGGTAAAACTCATAGCTTTCATGCCTATAATATTTTCATAAGTATCTTAAAGCCATGTAACCTTTATTTTTGTTTGTAGGCTTACCTCTTAGGTCATTTATATTTGTTCCTATCTTATAATCCAACATAGCATGTTGAAATCTCTTTTGAAACTTGTAGTTACTCATTATCAAACCTATAGGACTGTAGGTGCTTTGAAAGACCATGAAAGATAAATAAAACCCTATCATGATTAATATCTTTCAAAACCTCAAGGTTGAAGCTATGCAACTTACTCACACCTCTCACAAGATTTAAAGTACTATCATAAATTAGGGAAGGCTCTAGAGGTTTTTTGAGAACCATTACAATTATTTAAACTCAAAACTATTATCTCTCTCTTTTCATAATCTTACAAACTAGTTTTCATATTTGATTAAAGTCTCTGGATTTGAATGACCTTTATGGGTAAAAATCATAGCTTTCATGCCTATACTATTCTAATAAGTATCTTCAAGCCATGTAACCTTTATTTTTTTTTTAGGCTTACCTCTCAGGTCATTTAGATTTATTCCTATCTTATAATCCAACATCACATGTTGAAATATCTTTTGAAACTTGTAGTTACTCATTATAAAATCTATAGGACTGTAGGTTCTTTTAAAGACCATTCAAGCTATATAAAACCATATCATGATTAAGATCCTTCAAAACCTCAAGGTTGAAGCTATGCAACTTACCCACACCTTTCACAAGATTGAAAGTACTATCATAAATTAGGGAAGGCTCTAGAGGCTTTTTGAGAACCATTACAATTATTAAAACTTAAAAATATTATCCCTCTCTTTTCATAAACTTACAAAATAGTTTTCATATATGATTAAAGTCTTTGGATTTGAATGACCTTTATGGGTAAAAATCATAGATTTCATGCTTATAATACTCTCATAAGTATCTTGAAGTGATGAAACCTTTATTTTTGTTTGTAGGCTTACCTCTCTAGTCATTTAGATTTGTTCCTATCTTATACTCCAACATAGCATGTTGAAATCTCTTTTGAGACTTATAGTTACTCATTATCAAACCTATAGGACTGTAGGTGCTTTGAAAGACCATGAAAGCTATATAAAACCCTATCATGATTAAGATCCTTCAAAACCTCAAGGTTGAAGCTATGAATTTTACTCACACCTCTCACAAGATTAAAAGCAATATCATAAATTAGGGAATGCTCTAGAGGCTTTTTGAGAACCATTACAATTATTGAAACTCAAAACTATTATCTATCTCTTTTTATAAGATTACAAACTAGTTTTCCTATTCAAAGATTTATTGGATCAAAATTTGCATGCTCATGTCCTCATGATCTTATTTTTAGACCTGAGGAAGATTTGGGGAGTGTTTGAAACCATATGAAATGTTCATATAGCTTCAAAAATCTTATAAAATTCACCTTCAAGTTTTTAGGGTTTAAGGGAGGTCATAGACTACTCTTCCATCCTTTATTTAAAGTGACATGATCCTTACCTCCTCCCCTATTCTAATCACCATTTATAGGAGACTTAAAATGTTATTTATGTCCTCTAAGACTTGATCCAATCCATGTATTATCATAATGCAAATAGAAAATGATTATCTAAAATAAACTATTAAAATTTCTATGTATATGGGTCTATAGGTTGAATAAATGTGATATGTTGGTTTTCAGTGCACCTAAATATAATGGTTAAGTGACATATGACTCTCTCAATTCTATCACAAACTTGTCTTATACCATGCACTTTTGGGATGGAGATATCACGTGATGAATAAGCATGGTTTCTTTAAACCAACATATAGACATGATTTTTGGAGATGCCTTTATAAATTAAACTTGACCTCCTTACTTGGTAGATTCAAAATTAGCCATGGGTTATCCTCCTACATTAATTAAAATTTTCCATGGTTGATATCCTTAAAAATTCCCTTTAAATTCATCAAAACCTATAAATTTTAATTCATAAGCTCAAGGTTTTGCTCACCCTCTATCAATGGTTAGTTTGAAGGGGATTTGAAGCATGCATGCACTATACCATGCCAATATAATCATGATATGTCTCAAAACCAACTTAAAGGCCTAGTATGGAGGCATTTGAATCCTAAAACATTGAATAATTTCAAAACCTACAACTTTTCATTCAAAAGCACAAGGCTTTTCTTGTCCTTTATCAATGGTTGGTTTGAAGGGGATTTGGAGCATGAAATAACTATACCATGCTAACAAAATCATGAAATTATCAAAATGAACTTGTAGGCTTGGTATGGAGGCATTTGAATCCTAAAAATTTAAAGAATGTGAAAACTTGAAACTCAGTCATGTAGGCTTTA
Organism: Torreya grandis; assembly: GCA_037957365.1. NCBI lineage: Eukaryota > Viridiplantae > Streptophyta > Pinopsida > Cupressales > Taxaceae > Torreya > Torreya grandis. Next base: position 140,090 of record JARHVA010007269.1, on the reverse strand, counting down.
CAAACAACATCTTTTGATTAGAAACTCAAGAATGTCTTCCATATGCATTAGATATTTCAATAAAATCTTCTCATCTCTAATTTTTTCTCTTGAAAGGGGACCTTCAAATTTTTAGAACATCTGTAATCACATTCTTTACCTTGCTCTTAATGGATAAATACCTTATTTTGATGCTTTATCATACCTTGAAATAACATGGATGCTCCTAAAAGTTTTACAAACTTGAATCATGATTGAAAGTTCAACTTTATTTATTAAAACCTCATATGTTCTTCAAACATCCTAGAAATATCACAAAATAATGAAAACCACCATGAATACAAGCTTGGAGATAGAAAATGGTCTGGATATGGTTTGATGCACTCCTCCATGTTGATAAAATTGAAATTCACCAAAATGCAAAGAAAAAGGGAAAACCAAGTTAAACAAGTCTTTTTTGAATGCTACAATGGGTTTTAATCACTATAAAGAGACTTTATGCTTTTTAATGACCTAAGTAAATTACCTTTAAATAATGTAGTCCCCTTTTATGAATTCATGAGACCTTATATCATGTTTAATCCCCTCTAAAATGATTTTAGTGAGTGAAAGAAGAACTCTTGACCCTTTATGAACTCATAAGCACTTTTTAGTACCTTTTTACTTTATTTCACATTAGGAGCACTTAAATAGGCTTATGAAAATCATCTTCATGTCTCTAGCTATCAAATAGGTTTCATTGGGTCTTCATGACCTTAGGATTGACCTATTAGGTATTCTAATAAGATCTTAAATTAGGGAGCAACTTGAATGGTTTTAGACATGAAATGGAACCTAACAAGGAAATAAGACCTTAAAAAGACCTTAGACACACATTTTTACATTGAGATGTTCTAAAATAGGTCTAATGCAAACCATAATCTGAAAAAATGACTATTAAGCCTTATCTAATGAAGCAAAAGGCTTAAGTGACATAAATAATATCAACTTACCTATTATTAAGGTAATATAGTCATCATGAAAGTGCTTGTAAGGACTATATTCAGTTAATTTTGGCAGAAAATGATCTATTATTATACAAATTAGGTGTCAAGATACCAAGGGTGGATATAATAGCCAATAATTTGCACCATAAATAAATCTCAACCAAACCCTACATGTTATTTCAACTCTTTATAAATCTTAAATCCTATTTACTCTTACATTATTGACAACCCTTATAGTTACAATTTCCCTAGTAGCATTAGTGGATCATGCAATAATGGTTACTCCTAGTGTTATAACTAATCTAGTGGCTCTTATGACTACAAGTGTCTCTACTCTAGCTTCACCTAGCACATAATCAAGCCTAAAATTAGTCACACAATTCCCATATGCTACATCAAGGGCAACATCAAGTATAATAACATAAACACAAGCAAACCTAAAGAAGAGGTTAGCTAAAATATAAAGGTTGATTTCACCCAAGTCACATGTGTATCCCCTAGTTACACGTACAACTCCTCCTTAGGCCCCATTATCAATCACACCAGGGTCTCAAGGTTTTGGATTTAACTAGCCAATATCCTCATTTATGCTAAACATGTAGTTGCCTAACATAATTATCCCCAAGTCTTCATGACCCTAGACTAATTGAGATCTCACCTTTTCCTTTGGGATTCACATTTGGTAGTTCCTCCCTTCACTCCCATTCTACCTCCTCTTTCATTCATATCCCCTCCACCCATGCCTCACCTTCTACTTTAGTATTCACTAACTCTAATACCTCATCTTCTACTACCTTTAGGACCATGGTTAGGAAAGGATGGATGGGTCCTATTGAAACTTCAACTATAAAAATAAAATAAATGATGTATCATGGGGATCTAAATATCCAATTGCGTTTGATAGATATTGGATCCAGATGAAGAGGGTGATAACATAAACCCTCACATAGGATATATATCCTATTTCCTAGAGAATGAAGTAGGACTTCTTCTCCCTTTCAAGAGTGAAAAACAACATAGGATAAGAGAGGATATAAAAGTCCTAGTTTATATATTTAGGGCCAAAAACAAGCTCATATATAAACTAATGAAGGACATCATAGATAAAGTTAAGACCCTAGAGTCTTCGGTGAAGAGCTTATTCCTTAATGGTTTGGTTGGCAAGTTAAATATTTCCTTTGTAAAATTATTTATATCCATTAGGAAAGTGACTGGAGCTCTTTACAAGAGCAATGTGATCTTACAAAGAGCATAAAATTATTTATATGGTATTTTCAAGGTAGAAAACAAATGCAAGAATATGGTGGAAATCATCAACAAAGGAATATCCCCAAAGTTCAAATTCATGCCCCTCATGGACCTTAAATTATATCAAACATTTATAAGGAGTAGGAGTACCACATTAAATATTGGCTTAGGGATATATATGTCATAATCGATCCCTTAGAGATAATAAAATATCAAATGCTCACTTAATTTAAGGAGGTCAACATTAAAATCATCTTCCACTTGGATGGCACCTTGCTTAACCTTGATTAATTATAGATCCACTTAAAAAATTTATGGTGGAAATGAAAAATAAGGTGGTGAAATACAATGTAGATAAGGCCTAGTCCATCCTATAACTTTTGATGTAATCAACCATGAGATAAACTAGGTTAATGAGGTAAACATAGGTTGGATTAAGTAGAGGTAATTTTATGGGAGACACATGTCACCCTACCAAAGTTTAATTAGGAGGATAACTTGGTGGCAAAAGTAATGAAAAATCATAAAGATGTTCTAAATCAACTAGGAAGTTGTCCCCTACCAAGCTTAAAATGAAAATTCTCATGATCCCAACAAAAAGAGTGTGCTATCAAAACTCTGGGTCCTCTTTTTTTCTTATTTGTATTTTTTAAGAACATTATGGGAATGATTAGTTTTGTAACTATTTTAGGCCATGATGGCCAAGAGTGGGATCTCATGCTATTTATAGACAAACACCATCTCATTTCCTATATATGATGATGCACAACTCTTTGTAAAGGTTGACATTTTTTTAAATATAACACATTTTGATTAATATAGGATTTGTAAATTTCATTATGTTGTATTTTATTTAATGTATTCCAATATTTTATGTAAATTAGATGGCCATAAGGTTTAAATATTTAATATACATTTTATGCAGGTATATGTGTAATTAGAATATGTTATTTAATATTCTAATTAAATTATAAAGTTATTTCATTTTATTCAAATCACCATAGGTTTGTGGTGATTAAAAAAATTTGTGTGTGTTCATTTGTAGAAAGGATTATAAGATTTATGCATATTGTATCCCCTTACATTCATTTCTATGTCTGACCAAAGTTTGATCATATGTGAAAGTTGACATATAGTGGTATGACTATATCTAGATGCATGTGGACTTGAAACATTAATGTCATCTCACTTTTGCCTAGATAATTCTATTTTGTACCTTACCCTTCCTCTCTCTTGATGTTTATTATTATCTATGATTCATCCCCTCTATTTATAAACTACAAAGTAAAGTTTCTCAAGGAGCAAACCCATTGTATTAAATTAACTAGTGTGAATAGGCTCTGTGTTAATGGGAAACATGAATTGAATCTACAATGGTATCACCATCTCTTGGATATATATTTAATGAAGGCTATTTCATGGATCCCAATACCTAAAACTCATGCCTTGGATTGTTTCAATAACAATCCTAACATGAGAGGATAAAAATCCACCAATTGCCTCCCAAGCTCACTAATTTCACCTAACTCAATAGGTGTATTTTGAAGCACAAATCCTTGGGATGAAAAAATTGATGCTATAAGGATGTTACTATACCCATTTGATATAAAACCCTTTGACTACTAGTTTATACAAAAGGAATATAGAGCTCCCTCTTTGGATCACTAGATCTAGGTCTAGTCCTTATCAGTTATTAATATCACCTCTATTATTTCATAGAAGAAAAAGGTAAGACATAGGGAAATGAAGAACCCAATAAACCCATCTAGTTCATCCACATAGACCACCCCAAATAAAGCCATACCTATGGCTACACCCATGGCATGGTTAGTTTGTTAGGAATTTATATTTATAACATTATTAATGTGTGTATAATTTATATTATTGAGGATAATATAAATGTGGTTGTAATAAAAAATCTTATTATGAGTTTTTTAGTATATTATATTTGTGTGAGATTTGGTTGTTAAAATAAACTCACCATCTTAAAATATTGTGAGATATTTATGGGAGAAGTTGTAGCAACCTCCTAGATTACAAGAAAGCTATTCTTATATATTTGCCTATACCTACGAGTATTTGGAAGAGTGTGAAATATAATATATTGGCTAAATTATTATTCTATGAATTTTGAGCTTCAAATTTTCATGCTTTATATTGATTAAATCTTTGCATTATCTCCTTAGATAGAAAATAATGGTATCAAAGTGCTATCTGATTCTGTGCATTATGGTAGTCTAAAATATATTTGAGAGGTAGTGTCTCTTTATTATTGCCTCTATAAATACAAGTCTATTTTTTATAGTAGTAAATCCATGTATCAAATAGTAATATGGGTGAGTGATGTGATTGTTTTTAAGAAACTTTGCATTTTGAGATTAAAAGATACTCAACTATCTTGGCTGGAATATGGCATTATAATCCTCATAGTAGACTCCATAGTCACATCAAATTTAATAGGATATGTTATTTCACTAGTCCACTTGCCTCAAATTTCATTGATTCCCCATTTTCATTATTTTCTACTTACTGTATATGATTTTTTCTCATTTCATTCTCCACCCACTCATGTGTGGATTGGATTCTACTCAATGGATCAAAATTCATGCATAAAGTATAACACTCCCCATTTTTGCTATCATATCTGAATGTGTACCCTAACATATCAAACAAATATGTAAATAACATTAGTTTGGGAATTTTTTCACTTAGTGTTTAATATTATACAGCTTAAAATTTATTTTTTTAATTATCTTACTTGGTTTGTTGATGTATGTTGATCAAAGTAGAAATGTTTCGATATATAGGGAGGTATTTTGGTATTAAAATTTCTATTATTTTTTAGAGTCATTCAAGTATTGTCATAAATGTTTTTAGTTTATGTTATTCATAATTTTTTTTAATTCATAACCATTGAATGGTTAATGTCATAAATTTTTTTATTTAAGGCTAGAGTCATTTTTGGTTACAAAAGAGCCAAAATAAAAAAATGAGTCCAAAGTTGAGTCATTTTTTCAAGTGTCCCACTTTATCATTATCAATATTGTAAAAAATAAAATAAAATGCCTTAAAAACATATATTTGGGAAATCCAAATGTCTTATGAAAATTTAATATTTCACATTGAGGGGGAAGTAAACCCAATGTGGAAAGTATTGAGTTTCACATCTTCATCAGCTGGGTAAGCAGGTTCTTATAGAGGACGTTAGAGGCAATGGAGGAAGGAGGTTTTATAAGGCTCTCATAAATCACTAATAATGGGGGATATTTTATTTGGTGGTGTATTTTTTTAGTTGTATTTTTGATTTTAGTTGTGTGTGAATAAGAATAGATTATATATTCTTATTCACATTTATAACAAGTCAACTAAAAATTCCTTTGCATTTTCCTCTAATGTGAGATAGTGAAGAGAGCTAATAAAAGTACTATACATCATGATGTGGTTAGTGGTAATCCACTTGTAAAACTATATTTTTTTGGTTGTTAGTGAACCACTTAAAAGCCATCCCTTTTTGGTTATTGTTAATCCATATGTAAAATGATCATTCAAGTTTGTGGTTATCTTGAGAAAACTACCAAATCATGAGCATAGGTGCATATAAAGGATTGATGTTTCCCCATGTTCATAGTAAGGGGGTGTGTACTAGGAATAAATAATGTTAAGGGGGTGAATATTAGAAATTTATATTTATAACATTATTAATTTGTGTATAATTTATATTATCAAGGATAATATAAATGTGGTTGTAATAATAATTCATATTATGAGTTGTTTAGTATATTATATTTTTGTGATATTTGGTTGTTAAAACCAACTCACTATCTTAAGATATTGTGAGATATTTATGGGAGGATAAGTTGTATCAAACTCCTATATTATAGGAAAGCCATTCCTATATATATGTCTATATGTAAAGGTATTTGTAAGAGTGTGAAATATAATATATCACCTACACTATTATTTTATGAATTATAAGGTTCAAATATTCATGTTTTATATTGATTAAATATCTGCATAATCTCCTCATATAAATAACATAGTTAGGTCTATTATCAATGTTACTGGATCTATTCATAACCTGCCTAGAAACCCCAAAGAGGTACCTCCCATAATTCACACCCAATGTAGGATACACTATCAAGGAACATGTAATATCATATAATATAGACCTTAGGATCCTTAATATTGACCATGAAGATGTAGATTATAGGCTTTTCCCATCAAATTTGATGGATGTTACATGTGATTGGTTTCTAAACCTACCAAATTCCATCACAATATGAGAAGAATTTAGAAATACCTTATTGGATCAGATTGGGTAAGAAATTGACCAAAACATCCTATACCAACAATTTTATAGCATTAAAATATAATTCAATGACCCTATTAGGATATTTAATGATAAGTTCTATAATATATACAATATAATAACCATGTTATATATACTAGATGCCTAGTTGAATCTAGAAATGTATAAGAATACATTGGATCCCTTGAATAAAATGTTCTTACATAGAGATACCCTTATTGTTGATTTTAAAATATAAGATGAGTCCATCAAATTATATAGACAAGTGAATCCTCAAGGCCAAATGGTACCAGCCATCTAAAATTTGTTATTCAATCTAGCTACCTTGAACCCTATTTTTAATATTAACTAAAATGTGTTAGTGCCGTAATCTATGCCCATGACAAACCAACATCACCTAAAACATGCCACACCTAAAAAATACTTAGGATTCATTATCCCAATCAATTATTAAGTAGTATCTCATGCTCATTGTTAAACACATATCCCTATTTTGAAAAATGTCCAAAGAATACCCCCATAATTAACCTATCATATCCTTATAATAGCCCACAATCATATGGGAAAGAATCAATTTTAGTTTAAATAAAATAACCAGATAAAATTTTTCTCCAAGTTTCCTAAATTTATTTTTTAGATAAGTTATGCAGCCATCATGGCTTACAATCAATTATGCATGCTAGTCATATTTTATTAAGTAATTTATTAATAGATGATATGTTAGTCACAATTGTATAGTAACTTCCAAAAACTGAAAGTAACATGGCTATGTTGAATAAGTTATATAAAATTATACTATTAACCAATGTAGGTTGAACCAATTAATAAGTCTTATTTTAGACTTGATTTTTATCCTAGATAGGTTTTTTATTTACAAAGAGCTTGGATTTAGTTTAAGTCATGAGGATGCCTTGGATTACTAGACCCCTCTTGAATTCATTAATTCAATCATTGGTTGATTGATCATACTTGACATCCTTGGTACTTTGTTAAAAAGTAATATGGTTTTCTTGTTAATGATTAATAAAACCTCATGCCCTAGATTACTAGATCCCTCATGAATTTATTAATTCAATCATTTATTGATTGATCATACTTGACATCCTTGGTACTTTGCTAAAAATTAATACATATTATAGTGGTTTTCTTGTTAATGATTAACAAAAACTTACTTTAAATGAATTGACATATTTATGGGTAGTGTATAACCTTCATTTTATGTTTTGATTTCTCAATAATTTAGACCTAAGAAAAAGGTCATTATGATGATTTATCATTTCCATCTATATTCATAGGATGAGACACCAAGATTGTTGAGATGACTATGCTATTGGTTTTTATATAGGATATCATTGGCACTAGGCAAATTGTGTATTTTTTGTTCTTATTTATTAACCACACACACACAGACACACATATTATTATTAAAATGTATTATTATAATGAAATTGGTTAAATTATTTATTATATCATTAAGACATGGATAAATCATGGGGCATAACCTTTATTGATAAAATAAAAATATTTTTTATGATTAAAACCTTTCATTATATAATGTGAAAAGTCATTATAGACTTGGAGTTGATAATTATGGTTTTCTTGATAAGTTTTAAAGACAAAACTTTTAATCATATTACTTGACTCGCCTTAGCACTCAAAAGGTGTTTTACTTCTTTTAATTGGCATTTGTCAATTCATGAACTAATTGATTGGGTGATCCATTAGGGTTTTTATAAATCATGGTAAATTAGATAGAGGAAATTGAGGAATTAATAACAATTATGTTTTAGTTTTATTGAATAAATTAAGGGAGTCCTTGTGTGGGGGTGTTTTCCATGTTTACATGATTTTTTAAGGAATTCTTGGTTGGGTTATAAAAATGAGTTAGGGCATGAAACCTAATCAAGGGGAAGAGGTTGAAAGAGAAACAATGAAGAGTAGGAAGTATGGGAGGAAAGAACTGGGTGAAAAAGTGTAGTCATGTTTCCTTTCTATCCTTAGTAGGTTTTTTATGTATTAGTAGTTATAATAAGCATGGAAATTTCTCTGATGAAGTAATTATTCATTGGGTATATACCCATAAACTTATACTCATGCATAAGCATATGATAATATATCCTTGGAAGGGAATCAACCAGACACTAGTAGTATCCCTTATTTAGCAGGGTAAGAATTTATTGGTGAAAATGAATAAATAAGTTGAAGCCATTTAGTGGAAGAATTCATGTGTTTGGATAATGTGGAAATACTTGGGTGGGATTTGTTATATTGTTCTTAGTAGTATGTTGTGATTTTTAAATTTATGATAATTATATTAAAGAGTTGAGCCCTATTTTTTCTTAATATTAGATGAGTGCTTGCATATTATCTATAATCCATTTCAATTTGATTATGGATCAAATGATGTTCATCCTATAATTTCATTTTGTTTCTATTAAATTCAAGGGTTATGCTTGTAATTTGATCACTATGTAGCATTTTTTATGGATAGTGGATATATAGGGTTAAATTGATTATTTATTAGGAGTCATAAATTCCATTATCAAGCTTTTTTAAATTCATATCTTATGATTTCTTTTAATATTTTTGAAATTTTGTTTATATTAGTGAATGTACAAAGATTTCATGCTCAAATAATGATATTATGTTGAAGCTTAGAAGTTGTGTATAACTAATTTTATAATTTGATTATTGCTCTAAATTTATTCAATTAGCAAGTGTATCCTCCTATACCCAGGTCTATGTATTTGTCTTTTATGGGAGGTTGTGTTACTCATTTTTTAGATAATCAAGAAAACCTTAAGTTGTATGATTTATGTGTGTCAAGTACCCTTTTTGAAATTAGAATTTTGATGAGTTGTTGTATGTTTTTTTAATGAATTCAAATATTGATTTTAATTATTTAGAATATTGAAAATAATTAATTTTTTAAGTGTATATTTTGGTTGGGTGTTGATATTTTAGTTCTTTAGAAAAATTATATTCAAACCCATATTTATTTACATGGTACATTAAGGGACTAGTATTATTCTCCTTCTTGTCTTTAAAGTCTCATTCATTATGATGTATGGCTAACTTGAACTCAAACCTATGTGTTTGTAGGGTCAAAATTTAAATCACGGAGATTGTTAGTATTGAATTTGCATGGAATTTTCATGTAATTCTAGCATATTTATTCAATATAAATTATGCTCAATTATATACGATAAGAGAAATGATTAAAATTGGTGTAATAATAATAATAATAATAATAATAATAATAATAATAATAATAATAATAATAATAATAATAATAATAATTGTTGTTGTTGTTTCATCTTTATGGTCTATTAAACATTCCATGGGTTATATATTTCATTTGATCTTCATGTTGGGAAGGCATAGTCAGGTAAGTTTAGTATAAAACACAGGAGAGGTTTTCCTAGACTCCTATTTATTATGTCAGACAATATTAGAGATCACTTTGATTTTATGTTAATTAATGTTTCAATTTAATTACTTTGGAAAGAAATCAACATTACTAGATTTGTGTTAGATTTTATGTTTGACATTATAGTGCAGGTGAATTTTCTTAGAGTTGGTAAATATCTAATGTGGTGGTTGCTATTTAAGTTCTATTTCTTTATTTATACTTGATTAAGTGTTGTTGATCTATTTTAATTCTCATTGATACCCATGATTTGGGGAAAACATAAGGAGACATAAAAATATATTTATAGAGGTAGCTTTAGTTAGTATATCTCAATTATTGTCTATTAAGCCCTATTGCTAGTCAAGGTACTTGTAGTAGCATTGTATGGTTAGGATCTTTTTTCATTATTAGGTGTTTATACCAGATGGATAACTATTGGTAGTGGAGATTTAACTTGAGATTTAATTGATTTTCTTCTCATTATTTTCTTATTGTAAATTTATATTATATGTTTGCATTATGTCCTTTTTGGGTTATAGTTTAAAATTACTTCATGGATGAATGAATGTAGTCTAACTAGTAAAATCTTGGGCTATTTGGGTTCTAACCTTTTGTTATTTATTATCATATTATTTTTTGGCATTTTCAATGTTAAAACTAGTAAAATTCAAAATCCACCATAGCTTATTAACTACTTTTCCTTTGTGAACTTGATAGATAAATTAGTTTTGATATCTTTTGGTCCCATTTCATCAAATGATGATGAATTACTCTTTTAAAGTTGGATAATATATTGTGATTATGCAATGTAGGTAGCCTCTTAGCTACATAAATAGACATCACTTAGTTGTAGATATCTCTTGACATAGGGTTATATCTTTCCTTTAAGGAAAAAATTATGTAATGTAAGGAAATATGATCCTTCTTTCATTATTTTATATAGTGTATATGAGTTTTAAAGGAGTAATCTCTTTGAGTAGACTTGAGTTGTTGGTTTACATTTTTTCTTGCAAATGTGTATCACTAGGTGATTTTATAAGATAAAGAATATATTTTAGGCTTTAATTGCCTCTGTGTTTTATAATTATATAAGTATGGATGTTAAATATTGTATTATTTTATCTTGGGTATATTTGTAGTTTCATCCATATTGATGGATAGTTTAGCTAGTAAAGTATATAAGTTTGATTCATGACTTGACTATCTCATTAAGATGTTATGGGATACCCTATTCTTAAAGCTTAAATTTGGTGGTTCAGTAAAATGGATTTTATTATTGATTGATATGAAGTTGTGATATGTTTTATGTTGGATTCTAGGTGGTAATGAATTATTTAAAGTTTGAACAAAAACCTCTTGGGTTACAACTAGTTAAGTGTATCCATTCAACTTGAACTTAGATTGTTGCTTGAAAATTAGCTTGAATATAAGATGTTTGATTGTGATTATGGGTATGGTTTAGTTGTAACTCCTATTGATGGAAACTAGTAATACCATTATCATAAGTAAATAAATTTTTTTGCATGCATTCTACTCGGTAACCATTAACATAATAGATAGTTTTATGACTAAAGGTCTTTCAATACAATCATACACAAAATATACCATCAATTATTTTGAATGGAATGAAAATATGCCTTTGATAGATGAGTCATGGATTAATCCTCTAAATTTATGAGTTATATGTTTTATTAGTAGTGGTATGAATTTAGAGTATAAATTTCAATTAGGAATATGAAATAATTGTTAAAGTAATGTTGGAATTTTATTTTATTTTTATGCATGAGTCTTAGTATTAGATTTTTAGTAGAGTGAATTGAATTCTCAACATTAATATCTCATTCATTATGTTGTAGCTTCTATTTAAATCCTTGATTTATTTTATGTTATGAGTTTTCTTCAAGGATTACAATAATTTGACAAAGAATCCTTTTTATTGTAGGGGTATTATGATAATGTGAATTTTATGGTGTTTCTTGATATGACTATAAATCCATTAAATACAATCCTTATCTTGTTTATATTACATATAAATGCCTCATAGTTGTTATTATAAGTTTTACACACATTAAAAAACATATACAAGGTAGCCTCTAACATTTTGGGATCTCTGTGAAGGCTAGCTTCACTCTAAGGAATGAGTTGTAGGTATTGGGTATTTTAATGACCAGTGGTGAGTAATGCAACTAATAACCTAGTTAGTTTAGATATAGATGTGGATCCTAGATCTGCTTGAATGAAATAGGGTGATGATGGATTTACTCTAAAGAGGATAGGACTCAAATAAATTTCAAAATAGAGGCTAAGGTAAGGCAAAAAGGGGATATACAAATAAAAAGATTGAATTATTTCCAACCAAATTTAGGATAAGGATAAATTACAAAGAACTAATGCTTGCAAACTACTAATTTAACACATATAACTAATAAAAATAGTCAAAAGGTCTAAGGGATAAGATGTATTTATCTCCAAGTTATTAACTAAAGGTTACTTGTTATAAAGATTATTGTAACATATCTTAACTTCAAGACTATAGCTAATACCAAAGAACACCTTTGAATAAATATGGTTTAGTTTAGGAAGTTGCACCAAATGGCATCTCTACATAAATTCCAAAGAGTAACTTAGCTAACTTATTACCAAAAAATAAGATCTATCAATCTAAATTGATTCTACACATTCCAATTGATAAAAATTTATTAATTGGTTACAAAATACTTGAAACTATTATTGCATATAAAAATAAATACTAAGCTACTAGTTAGATCAAAAGCATAAACACTATAACATAGACATGAAAGAGATAATAAATTATACAACATAGAATTGTATAATAACCCTAAGGATTTCTAATCTATATTGATATGTCAAAATTTATCCTTCCTTTGGAATGTGGGAAATACCTGTATATATAGGTTTGGTATGAGGAAATCTCATCACTCAAGCCATTCTAAAATTTTACATCTATTTTAGAAAATATCTCCTAAAGGAGTACATAGAGGACACTTGGAAAAAGATGCTACCAATAGATAAAACTTATTACAAAAAAGTTATGATACCATTAAATAATGTCATTCCTCTTATGATGAAACAATTAAAGTTGTGGACACCTAAATTTTGGTGGCTATTGCTATCAACATTGTTGTGATAGTGGGCCTAGTCATTGAAGATGTTGGTGTGGTCAAGATGTCTAGTGGAGGTGATGTGGCCTAAAAATCTTGCTTACTCACTTGAATTTATCTTGAAGAGCTTGGGAAGCTTGTCCATTAATATTTTATGTAGCTCCAATACAACCCCAATCTCTACATAAAGAGTCTCTTTACTAAGGACCTTGATTCTAAAATAAATATTAATTATTGTAGGTTATCATGTGTCTTATATATTGTGTCCTCAACCTTCAATCTAAAATTATTTGTAGTCATTTAGAGGAGGTCCTCAAAGGTATTAAGGACCGATTATCCACTCTAGTTAATCACACCATTGATTCTCATTTCCCATAGAATGGTGATGGCTTTCCCCTCATAACTAGTGAGATGACACACTAAATTTTGCATCTCTTGATGCCACTAAACCAAGCTATCCGTCTTGGCAACCATATAGTTTTGGGCCTATGCAGCCTCTGGGGAAGTTATCAAATTTAGGTGATTATAAGCCTTATCCCTAGTTTCTCAATCCAAAAAGTAAACCTTTGATTCCATCTTCTTCATGTCCTCTATAATGGAAAAGACATCCCCCCATTTGGGCTAGGATCCCTTCTTTCTATCTCTTACTAATTGGAGGACATCATATATATTTTGGGGTGATCCATGTGTATTGCTTATAAGGTCCCTTAGAGGTTTAATGGTGATTATTTCCTATAAGGCCTCCATATATTGATCATAAACCTGAAACATATCATTTAGTTCTCCACCTACAAAGTATACAAAAGTATAGGGGTCCTCCCTGTGACCACCCAAAGTTTTTCATTTTTTAGTTAGTCAGAACACATCTTCTCTTTGTTCCAAATCCACTTGATGTCCTTCAACCATTATAGTTTTATTTTTTATATTTATCATAGTATTAGTTTCCTTGTTGAAGTGAAACTTAATTATGGGCTACTTTATAATGACCAAGTCTTGATTGCCTACCTTTGCTTGTTACATCTTTTGGATTCATTCAAGTACATTTAGGGCAAATAGTTATTGTGAAAGTTTTGCCTAGATTATGGGAGTGAAAGAGGGAGACTACCCAGGGGGAAGCATGGGCTTAGGAGAAGATGTTATTAGTTGAGGGAAAGGAGGAATGGCTCTTCTCCATCTAGTGACTTTTTTGGGGGCCATTGTATCAACTATTAGCTTTCCCTTCTTTGACCCCTTTATTAATTAGATAGTAGTAGAATTTTCTTAGGTTTCCTAGCCAATTAAAAGGTCCAATTTGGTAGAGGAATAGGTATGAGTGATTGGGGAAGCAAATATGGTGGAGGAGACTAGATTATCAGAGTATTTATATTTCTTAAGTCCATAAAAGTGAGGGAGGAGGAAATAAAGAATGAGTAGGTATAAGGGGTATCGATAAAGTTTTTTAATAATCAATTATGGATGTATGGGTAACCCTAATAGGTCATTTTAAAGTTTGGATGGGGGGTACCATAGCCTAAATTGTGGGGGTTTAGGTTGGTATTTGTAAAACTAGACCTATAATTACTTGACCCTTATATATTTGTGCTAAAAAATCTAAAACATGAGGAATAACTACTATAGGAATAAGTAGGATAGAATTAGTTATTAAAATAGATAGGGAACAAGAAACTTGTATAATCACCCCTTTTATAGCAATAATATGAGAAGTTATTATCATAGATATCACTATTATGTTTGGAGGTATTAATGCTAGAGATATGCCCATTGATTGAACTTGTGTTAAACTTGGAAGTTTTAACTCCACTTCATCTCGATTATCTTCACCTTGATCTTAAAGTAATTTAGTGGAGCCTGATTTGGTATTTAAAATCACAGTGTCCCCAAATTGAGCTTCCTCTAGAAATCATTCATCCTCTGGGTCACTTTATGTGGTTTCACTAATGGTCACTAACAAGAAGGTTTATATCTTGTCATCCCATTCTTATTTAATGAACCACTCTCCTTATACAAGAAATTCTTATCATATTCCCCATAATCAGATATTTCTAGGTGTTCTACTTCTTTGGAGAATTTTATTTTAACTTTTGTCCACCTAACTTCTTCTTAGAGGTTCCCTTTGTTAGAGTTCCCTAAGGTGAAATATAAGGGGCCTTTACCTTTATCTATTACATCAAAGGTGGCCCATTAGGAGTGGTAGTTGATGTTAATGGAGGGGAAGAAACAACAAGTGAAATTGGTAGGGTAGTGAGTGGCAATGAGGTAATGGTAGTAGTGGTTGATGGAGGTGGAACTAGGCAAGCAGGTAAGCTAGATATTGGGGGGAGGAAATATGGGAAGCTTACATATTGGGATATTATGAGTGGATGGAAAGGAAACATATAAAATATCCCACCAAGATGAGTTATGCTTGTAGTAATTGATGTAGTGGTATCCTAGTGAGTGGGAGTGGACACTATGATGATTGTTGCTATCATGGCCACTAGGATGGGATGCTGAGGAAGCCCTTGAGTTATTTATTATTCATCTCCCATAGAATCATGCCTAGATGGTCTAGCTTGATCCTATCCTTGTATTCCAACATGTGAGAGAGATCTAATAGAGGGATTTGAGTTCCAATACTCTTTCTCAATTATTCAAACCTCCTCCTTGGTGGTATTCAAATTGTAATAACTATGCCTAACCACCACCAATGGCATATTTAAATTTTTCATCATAGTATGAAATTATTTATCATTTAGGGCATCTAGGAACACTTCATTGTGTGAATATAAAACATGGTTATAGTCCATTTTAACCTTGGATTTGAGTATGTCTAGGTGGTTCCTAATGCTTGTTCTTGGATCCCATTGCCTATAGGGTGCCCACTTTAAATAATAGGATGTTCTAGTCCTACCCACCTAATATAAATTTCCTTATTTGGTGTATTGGATTAAACCAATGTTTATAGGCATTAGGTGGGCTACTCCCTATCTAGCATTCCTCAGATTCACATCTGTAAAGTCCACCAATTAAGATAAAATTTCTTGATCCACCACCTTATCTAGGACCAACCAAGGAAGATACATGGGAAGGGCCTTAGTTCCCTCTACTCTATTGATTATGCAGTATAGGTAGAGCCAATATCTACCAACATTTTTGATATTCCTTCTGATGTGATGAGATAATCTGGGCATATCCTTAACATGAATGTCTTAGTACACTATTAGGTAGAAAGTGTCTATTATCTTGGTCATATTTTTCTTAAATATATGTACGTGAATGAGATTAAACTCATCACAAATTCTATTCTTTTGATATTTAGGGGAGGGTTCTCAAGGTTCTTCAAAAGCCAAGTGGACTATTCCAGTTATAACATCCATAGATAAGACATCATGTAAAAATTATCATCTAATTGATTGTATGTGATACTAACTTGGTGAATCAAATTAACACTAATGATTTCCCCAATGGAAACCCCTTTAGTGGAGGTGAGTATGGTGTCTAGTAGGGGAATCTAGAGCTCATTGACATAGGTTATAGTTGGGAAACAATAAATTCTATTTAACAAGGTAATGGAAATATTTATTTCTAGTTTGAAAGTGGTAATTGGGATGGTAAAGATGAGTCCCTTGAATTTGAAGGTGGTTGGGTCATGTGCCCACTCCTATAATTAACTATTAATAGTGTTGTATAACATCCATTGGTAAACTAAGACTTGGTTATAGGTTACCTTAGGTTGGGAAGTCGATGATAACCTCAAAAACATGCCCACTAATGTAGGCCATAGGTGTATTATTCTAATAGACATGCAAAATTTTGCCAAAAAATCGGCCATTTGAAAAAAAATCATAAACTAGGTCTATGTAGGGAATTACCTCTAGTTTTGATGTTGTATCATGTAGGCCTACTAACTTGATCACCACTAGTTTCTATCTATATCTCTATATAAAAGCTAGGAGTTGATCTTTAGGGCCATAGGGATTTACTATCTCAACTTTTCCTAGTTGTATGCATAGTGTTTGAAGTTAGGATTGATATCCACTTCATGAAATGTTATATTTGTGTACTTTTTAGACACTAAAATAGAATATGTAAAGTGGGAAGGTGGTAGATTTGAAGAGGAAGCCATTGCTATGCACTTAAGCTCTAGCTCTTTAGAACTATGTGAATACTGATTAATCATGATAGAGCTTAATTTTACACTTTCAATTATTAATTTGATGGAAATTTGATTATAATAACATTTTTTGACTTTTTAGACCTCCCATAAGTGTTGCCTTGAGGTTAACAGACTTTTATATAGTTTCAAGGACATGTGGTGAAATTTTTCCTCCCTATCATATCTTAGTTATTTATATGCCTTGTTTTATAATTATTACTATCTCAGGCCCTTTAGATGGTGACACTTGGAAAAAACCAATGATCTCACTCTACCCATGGGTATTGTACTATCCTTTATATTTGCATAGGCTATGGGTGAATGGGATTATGACACATGGTAACATCTTAATGCTCAACTTCCTCAAAAGTGTCATACTTCTCATTTTACTATGTAGACTCTAGACGAGTAAGATTGTGACACTTATCATCATCTCAGTGTTTTTCTTTCCCAAAAGAATTAAAATCTTTTATAATGCTTTGATTGTAGTGAGTTTGTAGTATTGAGACACGTGGATGGCTATCACCACTTTGCTTACCTAGAACCTCTGTATACTAAAAATTTAATCTTATCAGTCATTAGGTGAGTGAGATTGTGATACTTGGAAACATACCAATGCTACGCTTACCCATAATTATTTTAAAAGTTTCTACGTGTTCAAAAAGTTACAGGTTAGTAGATTATCACCATATGACACTGATTTCTCTGAAGATCAAAGTGTAAAAATTTGGTAAACTACAAAGGACTATGAAGCTCTATGATGTCTAAATTTTCATAGAATACTAATAGATAATTTTTTTTTGGAACTTGTGTGCCACACATAAATTTTGAATAAAAGATCCAATCATAGGAATGCTAGACACAACCTCAGAGAACTTACACACTTAAGAAACTTTCAAAAACCATTAACAAGTTAGCCTAAGTAAAAAAAACAATAAAAACAAGTATAACCAAGGAAATGGAAAATCTTAGTATCATTAAGGCAACTATTCTTAATTATAACCCTAATCATAACAATGCTTTGGAAATCATGTCATTATTAAGCACACAATAAACATCAATAAGTGATTCACTCATCATAACTAGTTATTTTTACTCCCACATGGGTCCCTACCCATTTTTTTAAGTGGGGTATGTTGGACACAATAAGAGTGTTATATGTTAAATGAACATTAGAAAATAGAGGATGTTTTAATCAACTTGGTGTGTATGTATTAGCACATAATTTTAGTTTGTCCTTGGAAATATTATTGTTATGTATGATACATGATTGAATGTTTTCCACATTTAATACCAAGTAATTTCTAATGTGGTTTCTTGTAAAAATGGATATTATTACATAATGTTTTAATGTTAGTAGTGGTTTTATGATTTGATTTACTTTTGGGAATAAAGTATAAAGGGTTAAATGCATTATTGGATCATAAAATTTTGGAACAAATTATGAGATGGATGAATATTGTTTTTATCCCTAAACAAATGAATGATGATAGGTGTAAATACCCAATTGAGTCAGAAAAGTGGTAAGTTGGTCATTATGGTCTTAAATATAGCCTTTATAGTATTGAAACTAGTTGATCTCATTTAGATTGGATCCTTGTTTTAGGAATAACCCATAGTGTGAAGGGTGTTTCAATTTTGGTTCTGACCTTGGAGGAAACTAGAGTGGCCAAGGTATTATAGGATAAGATGATGCCTACATCATGTTTTAACTCCTAAGAATTTGAGGAGTAGGTTATGGTATTCTTACAAGGGGATATTGATTTTTACCTATTTAAAGAGTAATTAGTAGGGCCAATCAATTATACCTATAGATCGTAAACAAAGTGATCTCCTTTAAATGTCATAAATTACCTAAGGCATTTATTTAAGGAGGTATGAATGTGGAGTCAAGGCATGAGTATGATGTAAATTGGTAGCTTGTGCTATTATCACCACCTAAAATGGTTATAATATGTGAATATAATTATGTTGTAAGGGGTTCATTAATTTTAATGTTTAATATTAATAATTTTATTATGAGTTACAAGATATTGTGGAAGTATTCTTAGACCACTTATTTTATTAAACAAATTAAACCTACCTATGACCTTGAAGGTGGAGAGTGAGAATCATCATATTTAGATTACTAAAATATGATTGTCATAAGTAAAGCTTGGTGTTAGTGTAAATTAAGCTTAATCCATTAGAAAAAAATGAGTGTACGATGTTACATTACCAAGAATGAGTTGGACACCACCCACTATATGATACATAAGTTCAATAAAAAATTCTTGAGCATATATATGTAGATTAGAAACAATGGTGGAGATAATTTATCCATGAATTTCACCTATAAATGACATAACTACCCCTACAACTACCCTAATGTACAAATATAAGCCTCAATTAATAAGCTATCAGAGATTAACATTTGTGAATTGGAACTACTAAACTAGTGCCATGTGAATAACACATCCCAATATGGGTAGTTGGATTATATCAAGTTCTTTAGTTACTTCAACATCTTATAAATATAAATGGAAAAATATGAGGTGATCCTAAACCACCCTAATTCCACATTTAGGATGATACCCCTAGTTATTCAAGATCTTCAAGAACTACTATGGTGATATAAATCTTATATTTCCATATCCAAGAGGATAATCAGCTAGAAGTGGATACTAATAAGGTGCATGTTTTCCAATAGTACTATAGGAACAATTATGCCCTTAGGATTTAGACATAACAAAAACCCCTTACTATGTTGACTCCTCCTAAAATGGTCTAACTCTTCATGACCCTAGAGTAGGAAATGATCCTTCACCTCTAAAATCTAAAAACCCCAAGCCCACTAAAGAGGTGAAGTCTATTACTAACAAGATATGATAGAACATAATAGAGGACATGCGTAATATCATGGTGAACATCACACTATTTGAGCTTACCTAGATTACTATACAAATATATCTCCTCCTAAAGTTCCTAATAAGAAAACTAGCTTAACTTGAGCCTAAGAATGTGCACACCAATGTTATCATACATAAGAATAAGTTAGAGGTTACTCCTTTCCTCCTTAATGTCAGGTTATTTGGGAATAACTAACACAATTATATAGTTAAATTAGGAGCCTCAAATAATGTTATGCCTACTATAATTTGTCAAATATTATGGATAAAACCAATAAAATTAGATAATATAGTGGTTAAAATTTAAAATTCTAAAGTCAAGGTGGTATGTGAGCTCTTAAATGTTTAGATACAACTAGAATATAAAACTAGATTCTAACAATTTATCAACATTCAAGTGGTGGAGATCTTAGAAACTTAGGGGATGATGCTTAGTAGGGATTAGTCTAAAACCCTAAATGGGTACATGGCTACATACTTATCCCATATGTGGATACATTGGAGAGGTTTGGTCAATTAAATCCATGTTGACATACAACATAAGGTGAAACATATGATCATGGAATATATTTCAATCAAAGAAAAGATAAACACAATATCCTTTGACATAAGCATTTACACCCTATCTATAGAATGAGAAAAAGGCAAAGTTGATGGGAATTCTTAGTCGTAAGGATTATGGTCAATGTAATTTGATGGGGCCCATTTGATACAAGGTTTTGGTGCTGGTATCTTATTGATTGACCCATAAGTGAAATTAAATTTAACCACCTATAGGTTATAGTTCCCTTACATAAATAAACTTGTGAAGTATGACTTCTTGATCTTAGGTCTTCAATTATCCATAAATCACAACATTAAATAGGCAAAGGCATTTAGGGATTCTAAATAAGTGGTCAATTAGGTAAGAATTAAGTTCCATTCCAAGATATCCTACTTAATAAAATATAAACATAGAGTGTGGGAGTTCATTGAAACATTTGATGCATTCAACACCATCCATATTCCCAAAGAAGAGAAAAAACTATGGATTATCTAACATTTTTAGTTATTAATCTAGTTCCTTTGGATAAATAAATATTTCACATGTATTACATAGAGATCACACATTGCCCATTAGTCATATAAAACATTGAGAACTTCAAGGATTTTGATGATGATCACTATATACTCTATTTCTTAGATAACTATGGGGTGTTTAGTGCTCATAACATATACAAGACATAAAGATAACCCCCTTAGTAAATAATGTGATGAAGATGGTATTATGAACTTGAGAGAAAACCACATCTAAAAAGGCACGGTATCTTTAGATAGAGTGTTATACCTAGATAAATCTTTGCACAGACCAAAGAGGCCACCTTATGGTGATCAACAATCACTCACAATAAGCCTTGGGTTATATGACCAACACAAAAATGTCCATATTGGTCTTGAATTTAACATAAATGAAATGGAACAAATTAAGAGTTTACTTTTGAGGTACATATATGTCATTTCCTAGACATATAAATATATGAATAGATTTGATCCTACTTTGATAACACATACCATCCTAGTCAAGTAAAATTAGAGACCGTTTAGGTAGAGGTAGTGACCTTTAAACCCAAATCTAGATCCCCTTATCCAAAAATAGGTTCATAATGTTCTCTCAATTAGGATTAACTTCTCAGTCTAACATTTCACATGGATCACTAAACTAGTGTATGTTCATTAAAAGAGTGGATAAATTTAATTGTATAAATTTTAGAAAACTATACTGGGCCTATGATAAATATAATTGTCCCTTGCCCTATATAGCTAAAGTGATTCAAATGGTAATTTGATCCTAAATGATGTTGTTATTAGATGTATTCTCAAGATATAACTAGGTCCTGGTAAACCTTAAGGATATAGTGAAAAGTATGTTTATAATAAAGTGGGACACCTTCAATTACAAGAGGATGCCCATAGGTCTCATTAAAGTAGAGGTCACTTTCTAGAGATCCATATAGTTTTACTTTGATGTTATGAATGGTAAATGCATAATTATCTATATAAATGACTTGACTATTTTCTTAAAGCATAGATTTGACCATGTCCACCACCTACAAAAAATATTTGAGAGGTTCTGAAGGTATGGTATCTCTCTCAACCCAAAGATGAGAATCTTTGGCATCATGGAGTTTAAGCTCTTTGGTCATATTATCATAAATTAAGGTATTTATATTGATCTTAAACATGTTAATTTAATTTATAGAATACCTCTTCCTAACAACAAAAAATATTTAACATCATTATTTCACAAGATTTACTTAATGCACAAGTTTATATCTAGTTTTAATGTGATTTTAAACCATTAAATACAATGATGAAATAAATAGAAAAGGTGGAGTGGAACCCTACATCTAGGAAAACCTTATAGGACATGAAGGACACCATTATGTAGGCACTAGTTTGATTAGCCTAGACTATATGAAGTACTTTTACCTTTACTCATTTGATTTGGAATGCACCATAGTCATGGTACTCAGTCAAAAACTACATGAAGATGAGAATCTAGTAGCCTCTATGAACACAAAATTTAAGGATACATAGTGAAATTAATCCACCTGCAATAAGCATGTATATTCCTTGGTGAAGGCTATAATTAATTTTTGGAATTACATCCTTATAAATAAGGTACATGCCGTTGTACTTGACCCTACCATAAAACTTGTGCTTGGACATAATAATTTGGGAGAAATCAAAGGTCGATGGATGGACAAGTTAAAATATTATGACCTATAACTTAAACTAGTAATGTTTTTGAGGTCAAGGTATCACTTAGTTGATTATGGAAATTATCCCAAAGATTAATTTGGTGTAGTTGGACCAATCATAAATATTCTATTAGGATTAGCAGTATCCAATTATCCATTATCTTCCTTATGAGAGTCATCCTCTAGGATTGAAATAAATGCAAAGGAGAGCCCTTAGGTTTAAGGCTTCCCATTACATGATCAATAAAAGAGTGATATACTAGAAGAATTAATAAGGCATAAACCTTAGGTGTCTATCATAAGAAGTCATGTCTAAATTTCATGAAAAATTGGGTAGCGATCACACCATAGGAATGAAAACATCCCGTAAGATCCTATGAGATGGATTTTATTGACCCACCATCTTCAAGGATGCCCATGCTCATATTATCACCTACCATGAGTTAAACAAATTCACTAAGATTAATGTGTCTAGTTCAGATCTTCATAAAACTAAATCACAAAAATAATGAATCTAAGTTTAATTTTTTTAATAATAATAATAATAATAATAATAATAATAATAATAATAATAATAATAATAATAATAATAATAATCATTTGTTTTATTATTCAATCAACATTACATAGTTTTTATGAGAAATATGTTTCATATACTCAAGATAATGAGATCCCTACAATCTCTCATACATTGACAAACAAACTATTAACAATACATGATATATTATTAGTAACAATATATCAACCTAACTAATAATAACCAACTACTAAATTACCATGGTGAATATCACCCAGTAAATAGTAATTTACCCATATACATAAATGTGAACACTAACATTAGGCTATTCTTAACATTCCCCCTAGTGATAACATGGTGGAAAAACATTCACACTCTCATTTGCAATATGCTCACCTTTGTGGCATGCCCAACTATTTGGTTCATGTCATTGATCCAAAGAAAGACTCACTTCTTCCATGGTTTGAAACATGTTTACCACAAACCTTGACATGAACAAGAACCTTATCAACTATTAACCTCTGATGGTTTTTTAGATCTACCACAAACCTTTTCAAGATCTATAAATTATCTTACATTGGTGATTTTTGTCCTTTCAATATATTTTTACATTAGGGGAAATGCTCACGTAGGATCTCACTTATTACATATGTGAACATGAATGTACTTCTATTCTTATTTCAAATTACACCACACAAACTGATAAAAAATAAAAAAATAAAAAATAAAAAATAAAAAATGAGGATTGAGTCCTCATAATCTCATGTAGCCACTATATGTGATTGTTTCTAATCTAGAACAACATAGATAGTTGTCACTGCCATTGGAGGTCATCCTAAATATAACCATTTCAACCCATACTATGCCACTATCTCAAAATACACCCCCATCTCTAGCAGTTTGTAAGAAGATATTATTTGTCCTCCAAACTCCTACTTCTTTCATCCTCCTACACAATGGCTACTTACTCACACATTTGGCTTTGAGGCTCATTATTTTCATGTAGTTTTTGAAAACAATACCCCCCCCCACCCCCCAAATAATTTAGATATATAACTTAAAAATTAGATTTTGGGGTCACCCAAAATTGGATCCATTACAAAGAGAAAAATTGACTTTGATAAATTTAACACACTCTTTACAAAAAAAATGACTCTTAACATTTTGAAAACTTTTGATGACCAAATATTGACTCACAATCACAATTACACTGATAAAGGTCATTTAAAACTATAAAAAATTAAATTTATAAAATATTTAAAAGGTATAATTATAGATTTAACTAAGTACATAAACTAAAACTTATAGACCATATAAACCACTACACAAACTATTAAGATTACATATAAAATACATTACTCAAAGTAACTTGACCTAAAAAACCTTAATTATTACAAAGTGTAAAAGAAAACAATACACTGTGGAAACACCAATTAGGAAAATAATCATTAAAAACTTGAGTGAGTTGAGTCAAGAAGAAACCCATGATGGAAGGTGAATAGTGAACATTAAACATGGTATAAGGAGTTCTTCAAGAAAGATTATGCCAAACTAACACACTTTCCATTGAAGGAAGACTCAAAATTATGGGATAGTGAGATCAAACTAGGTGTCAATATAATTTTACTCACTGTCAAGATTTGTGGGCTTTAAAAAATTGTATGAAAATAGAGCAAACCAGTCTATATGTAGGTGCACATCAAATTCAATTAATATACCAAGGTGATTTTAGACTTACCATCACTTCTAGATCATGTAGTTTTGGATCAGGCAATTCTGATAACATGGACAGGTATAGGCAAAGAACCATGTAAACTATTCACTTTACTTGGTAGAATTTTTACTTATATTTCTCTAAATCTTCTCTTTGAAATTATTTAAATATGAAGTTTACAACCATAACACATGAAACCAACACAAAGCTATAGATTATCATGCCTAGTGATAAACCTTATCTCTTTCACTTTCTTTTCAAATTGATGTCCTCCCAAAATTTAAATGACCTAAATATGATATCTATTAATATGCACTTAGAGATTTTGAACTAGCTATATAACATAATATGACATTTAAACTCTTAGATAACACAAGTAACATTATGAACTACACATGGTAATGTGATATTCACATAGTAACACAATATCTTTTAGGTAATGATAAAGATTGATTAATCATGATTCTTAAGATTTATGATGTTAGGTATCCTCATATATGTTAACACATTCTCAAAATAATATATAAATCTAGTTTATGTTAACTAAAAACTACTCAATCTAAAAAAATAATCTTACATACATAGGGATAAAGTGCAGTAAAACTACCCCTCACCATACTTAGGATTCCTTTACTCTGATACTAAATAATGAGTCTGGTTCAGATCTATATAAAAATAAATCATATAAATAATGAATCTGAGTACATAAATTTTAATAATAATAATAATAATAATAATAATATTTAATTCTATTATTCAATCAACATTACATAGTTTATATAGAAAATATGTTTCCTTTACTCGGGATAGTGAGATCCCTATAATCTCTCAAATAATAAAAAATAAACTATTAATAATATGTGATATATTGTTATAGTAACAATATATCAACCTAACTAATAATAACCAATAATTAACTTACCATGGTGAATATCACCTGGTAAATGGTAATTTACCTAAATACATAAATGTGAGCACTAACATTAGACTATACCTAACATTTAAGGTTTATGTGGTGATGCCCCTCCAACTTATAATATAAGAGCATCATTTTGCTTAATGGGGAATTGAATTCATAGGATTCATCAACTATAATTCATCAACGGACCAAAAGTTTATACTCAAAACCATTGATTATTACACTATATGGATGAAATTAATAACAACCAAGAATATCATAACTAAAGAGGTAATCAATTTGAGGAGAACATAACCATGTGGTTTGGTACCCTAACCTCACCAATCTATGATAATACTCCCACACTCCAATCAAATAAGCTCACTAACTGGACTTACAAGAATGGCATAACCCTAAAGTTCTCATTGAATTACTACCCATAAGGGAATGGATTAGTTGAGTTAACCAATAATCCAATCTATAGAAAATAAACCTAACAGCTGGCATTCATTATTAAAATATTTACTCTTAGTCAATCAAACTAGATACAAGCAACCTCTAAAGAGTTCACCATTTTTATTGGTATATGGTCTAGAGCCAATATTCTCAGTGACTCTAAAGATGCCCATGAACAAGTTAAGTTAAGAATACATGGAGGCTGATGGGAAGCCAAACTCAAGGCTAATGGATATTATTCAAATGGAATACACATGAGAAAAATCCATACAAATCTTTAGTAGAGATCAAGACACTATCAAATATAATTTGACAAGAAGGCAAATTGTAAGTCCTTTCATATATTAGACCTATTCCTATTATGGGACAAGTGCATGAGAAGAAAAGATAACATTCCAAGCTGGACCCTATTGATGTGGGTCTTATGTAAAATCTAAAATTTAAATGAGGTAACATATAATGTTTTGGGATATTAATGGAGGTAAACTCCACTCTAGGGCACAAGTTATGGGTATGGATTAAATAACATTATGGAAGAATAACAAGTAGAGTGTGTAGATTATTAACTAGGATCTCTTGTAGTGAAATGAATCTAAGTAGAGAAATCAAACCTAAGTAAGTGGGATGAATGGGTGATAACCGATATAGAGTGGGTAGATCATAATCAAATAAAATTTAAAAAGGAAATAAGGTTAGATCAGAAAATAAGGTTTTGTGATCTCAAGAGGTCACTACTAGGCTCGTTTATTAGTGGACAAGTGATTTCAGAACTAGTGCTTATTACTTGTAGCTATTGCACACTCACATGTAAACACAATTATGTAGTTTATGGAGGAATAGTATAGGAAACTTGATGGTCTCAACTAAAGGTTGCTCCCTTTATATTTGATCTTGCACATCCTTAATTGGAAGACTATAGACTGGATTAGGAAGGTCTATAGGTTAGATATTGCACACACTTAGAAAACTATACCAGAAAGAAAACACTCTTGCACACTAGGAATATTAACATAGTTTGGACTAATTGATTAATTAATAAATGAAATCTATTAACTTTCAATAGCTTTTGCACATCCAAGGTTAACATAAATCAATAAAATAATTAGAATTATCCATATATTCTACACACTTTAAATTACTATATTATCACAACCAAAAAATAAAAACCTTGATAACACAAGAATGGAAGGATAGAACACAAACATAGTTACATGACAATAAAAATTGATTTCTTCCTATATTTATGAAATCTTCCCACCCTTTGAAATGTGAAATTACATAAATATATAAACTTGGGGAGGTGATGCCTCAAATTCTAAGTGTATGTACACTCATGGTTACATTAAGTAATCAAAACCCTAGTTATAATTTTATCCTCAAAATTTGATTCTTTCATGCTCATAACTACCTATAACTATGTCAAAATCAGCTGGCATTTACAAAACAATGCAACTTGTGCATACTTATAAATAGTTTAAGTAACTTTAAATTTATAATATAAGTGTAATTAAACTATAAGTGATAAATTAAGTATTATCTACATGTATACATATGAAATTAATCTTCTACTCAAGGTTGACTGGGTGTTTTCATGGCGAGCAAGGTTGTTAGAGGTGTTGAAGTGGATACTTGTGTTGAACTAGGAGTTAAAGCACCAACATTCTTCTTTGCTTCCAAAACTTGATAGTGCATTTTTACAATGTCATAATGGTATATAATAATGTCCATGTTAAATAATGAAGGCCTATATACCCAATTTACTTGTTCCAGGAGCCTTACATGCTCAGTATTTATAATATTAAAGTTAGTATTAAAGATCTCAAATTTAGTGAGCTTTTTACTATCAAAATTGAGCTTAGATTTTATTTCCTCTAAGGTTTTTCCTTGTATATAATGTTTTAAGTTTTCTTAACTATGTTTTAAGAGTTGGTAAAAATTGGCCCTATTGATAGGCCTTCCTATGGAATCCTTGGCCTGTGAAAGTTTCATTTCATCCAAAATTTGCCACACGAGAGTTTTATATTTTGAGTATTTAGGAATTACTACCTTAACTACATTAATCCACTCCCTATCCTCCTATGACTTGATTACTACCAAATTGAGGGCATTGGTAGCCTCTGATAGTGCCATCAGATTTAGGTGTGCATATTCTTGGCTAATTGTAAAAAGAATAATAAATTTCAATTTATTCTTATCTATTATAAAATAATTAAACAATTTAGTAGTCTCTACTATATGAGGTGCCAATTATTCCCTTATTACACTAATAGTATTAGGAATATTATACAACCTAGATGGATCACTCTAGACATCCATCTCTAATTTCACTAAAACATGCATATTTTACTATTATTCTCTTATTTGTTCTAGTTCTTGCTCTAGTTTTCTCCTTGCCATTTAGGTTCCTTCAAGTATCTCTACTAGAGCATATTTTTGTGTTTCAAAATAGGATTTGAAATCCTCTATGTATGGGTACTACCCCAATTTTTTGTCCTTCCTCTTAGATAAGGTAAACATTTCTTGCCTTTCCTCTACTATGACTACTCTCCTAGTCTCATCTTCTAGCTTCCTCTTTTTGACCATATACACACTCCTCATAGATTTTTGAAATACTAAACTTACACTAGGAAATTTTTTAATTTCTAGATTAGGCCTTTTGGAATCCTTTGACTGCATGCTTTTTATCCATTGTGGGAGGACTAGTTGGGATAGATCTATGGGTTGAGTGTTTGAAACTATAGTCTCACCCAATATTCCTTTTGATTTTTACATCAAAGTTTCCTCTAAAAGGGGATTAGGAAATGAGGTATGGATGATTTTAGACTAGTCCACTCCACCATATTGTGGTAGTGGATAGATTATGTAAATTGGCTTCTTCTTGTCATCCTTCCTAGTTATTATCAAATTTATATCTTGAGAGGAACTAGGAGGGGGCACTAGTATACCTAGCTATGTAAATGGTACATGGAGTTGGGGACTTACTACTACTCCCCTTGCCTTCTTTATTAACTTTTTTGTGGCCTTTTTCTTGGTTCTTATGGGGGCTAGGAGTCTAGTGGAAGGAACAACAATAAGAATTATAAGAATAGATGTGGAAGAAGTGATTAGAAGAAGACAAATTAGGGAAATAGGAATAATAAGGGTAGAAGAAGGATCATCTACCTTCAAAACTAGTAAGGTTGGTTGATAAATGTGTTGCATAGGAGTGACCTCCACCTTGGGGTCAAAGAGGGGAGGGGGACTAGGAGGACTAAATGAAACATGATAAAATGTACCAATAATAGAAAGAGAAATAATGAAAAATAGTAGGGGTAATGGGAATTAAAGGGGTTATTTGATCACCTAATGATTTCTTATGTAGTGGTGATTTTCATTTTATGTCTTGAGGCTCAGGATCTTATCTCTCTATAATTTTAACTCCTCATCAGTGGATCTCCTCCAATTACCTCTTGTGTGGCTATCTCCACTAATGGTGCTTTAATGGGTGAGATCTATGGAGGAGACTGAGCCCTTGACTTACTTGTATAAAAATGGTCATCTTAATAGTTTTGGAAGGGGCCTCTTATGTGGTTGAGTTAACCATAGTAGCAACCTCTAAGATTGATGCAACTTATTCTTGGGTAGGCCCCTCAGAATCTAAATAATCAAGACAAATGGGTTCATTATGTTTTTCCCTAAGTGAGGTATAAGGCACCCTTGGTTCCTTATTTTATACCTTAAGTGTCATAGGGGGTGTTTGGGAAGGTTATCCTAAATCCCTCACTAGAGGAGAGGGTTTATTAGTCTAGACGTTTGATTAATACCATCCTTTAGCTGGTAGAAGTTTAGTCTGTGCCTCCTTTATAAAAAGGGAAGGTTCCCCTTGAATAAGTTTTAAGATGTATTCTTTCAATTTAATCAATTATTCCCTCTCCTTGACTTGGTCATCATTTTTGTGTTGAGGAATAATAAATCATGATCATAGGGCTCATGTTGATATTTGATGCCAAGTCCCTTAATATATTTATGTATCTGACCATGGGGATCCTAGTCTTTATGTGGTAATGTAGCCAAGGAATAGTATTATATATACTTACCTACCTCATAAAAGTGCCTTTTATTAGTATATCACATCCTTCCAATCATCAAGTGGGAGCCATGAAGGTAAGCTTTCTTTATTTTGTGTATGTCTTCAGAAAAAACCCCACCATAACTAGTATATCATTATTTGCTCTACCAATTTGTCTTGGACATACTTGGGGAGGCATAAAAGTGCTACCTTGTGGTTTATAACCATGATAATAGTGTAATTAGAGTAGAACCAATAGTCTCCCCTGATCAATAATGTATTTTCAATGTTATTCAATATTCTAGGTAGGGGGACTCATGGATAGCCATATATACCTAGGAGTAGACATCCTCAGAGATGCACACAATGTTGTGAGTATACACATATATGTACATGAAAGAATAAGAATCACATATGTGATTATTTATATAATCTAGAGTAGGCTTCCATATTTAACCATTATGAATTTATATTATGCTAAGGACTACGTTAAGGAAGTAAGACATCATATATATATGACCTTCTAGAGGCCTCTTATCTTTGTGCAGTATCCACTTTCACAACCTTGCTCTGAAAACTTCACCTAGATTGAATTCAACTTTGAGGTCATTAGAAAATCAAGAAACAAAACCCAATCTAGGTGGAGGATTTTAATGCTTAGATAACCAAATAAATTATTCAATAGAGCCATCCAAATTTGGACTCCCATCCTAAATTTGGTCACTGGTGTGGGTTGATTGTCCTTCAAATTGATGGTTTATCAAGGGAGCATCCATCTACTGAGTGTATTCAAAATTAATTTTTATTTATTCCACACTACTATTTTATGCAAATCATAAGTGAAATCTTTAATAGGGAGGGAGAGGTACATTTGAAATGCATCAATAGAGATACATGCCGCAATTATTTTGTGCTCCACATGGTGCAGCAATGATCCTCTTGTTATCTTCCAAATGAAGAACAAGTCTCATATGAGGTCAATGCAAGGCATGAAATTCATCTTTAATTTTTTGGAGTGTATCCCTTGACACTTGAATAGGAGGAGGTCTATATCTAATTGGCATTAATTTAGAGTTAATTTTTATTCATGCATATGTGTATAAACCTAGTGTATGACCTCCCACAATGTTGAGTAGCTATATAATGATTTTCAAATATTGAAAGATCAAATAAAATATCCTTATACTTAGTTTAATATTTTATAAAAAAACCTTGAAGGGGGGAGAGTTACTCATTATTATTTAGATGAGGATGCCACTATTACTCAACTAAGCTAATACTACTTTAGTTTGTAATTTAGTCACTTGAATCTTCTGAGTATGCTGCTAGGTTGGAAACACTGATAGCTAAGCCTTTATCATAATGGAAAAAATAAGTTTTCAAGTTAACTTGAGATTGAATGGGCATGTTTTAATTTAAACTAATTTTATATAGCTTTGGCACTTATTTCTATTTTGTGTGCCATTAATGTCCAATGTCTATAAATTTAATTTATTTATTTATTCAATTTGAAGTTTGCATTTCATTTGGTAGGTATGCCAGATAGGAAATTTTGACATTTATTAGGAGTACCACATCATTTCCCATTTTCAAGTGTTATTTTATCCCTTCTTTGACTTTGGTTTATCGAGCCATGATGATTTTAGTAGTTGAGAGTTAGGAGTAAGGAGTCAAGATGTAATAATATTTGTGAGGTAGATTAGTCTCTCAAACAAAATTTCTAACCACTTTTGCCAGAACATAAATGAGTCAGAAGAAATCCCTGAATAATTTTGTAGAATACCTAAATGTGGTGTGTTCCCACTAAACCATTTTCTCAAACAAAACCACCAATAACCAAAATGTGTCAGAGGAATTTATCTAACGAAATTACTAAACACTTTCATTGAAGAGCCTTTTTGTATTGAGTAGTTTTACCAAATGATCTTGCCATTTTTTTTTATAAAGACCCAAATAAGCCAAAGTGTAAAAATTTGTAAATATAATTCCCAAAGAATAGGTGCCAAAGATTAAATGGCAAGGTGATTTGATAGAGGGTGAATACAAATTTAGAGGTCCTGTAAAAAGGAATCCCAAACAAATGTTCCAAAAAATTCCTCTGAGAGAAAACACCATAGAGTAAATTCCTATGAAAGTTCATATAAATTTGAAGTGCCAAAAATTACCAAAGATAGGCCTCTAAAAAATTATTCCAAAGAACTAGTTCTACTAAGCACAACTCCGAACAAGTTCACCAAATGAATTATCCAAATAATATCACCAAAGACCAAAATGGGTCAGAAAACTTCACTAATCGAACATTGAAAACAAAATCAATTAAGATAGGGTAAATTTTAGTGCCTATTCTTAATTAATTCATGAATATTTTGGTTTTATAAATTGGCATTTGGCTATTTTATGGGGGTGGTGAACAATGTGGATTCACCTTAATTATCTAGGTGTAAGTTAGTTTTCTAGGTTAGCTCACCTATTATTTAAACAATGTTATCACTCAACACTAATGCTATCAAATAGTGTGAATATTATGAAATGATATAAATGTTATCATTTAACATCAATCTCTATCATTTAATAACAATGTTGTCAAATGATAGTGTTGTTATTGAGAGAAAACATTGTTGTCATTTAGAAACATTACTATCAAACAAAAACATTGATACCCTTTGACAACATTACTATAAAATGATATAAATGTTTTCATTTGATGACATTACTATCAAATAATAGCATTTCTATTATTTGAAAACATTACTTTCAAATGGTAGCATAGTTATCATTCGATAACAATGTTAACACTTTCCATCAACTATGCTATTCAATAGTGAAGAGTTGTGATCCATAAAAAAACAATGCAAAATCCATTTTTAGGTTTTATATATATTCATACACTCATCTGACTTCTATGACCTATTATGATTCTTTTATCCATTTGCCTTCTCATGTAAACACCTTTTGTTAACTTTCATCATACTTTAGAATCACATACTTATATATTCACCAAAAAAAACAAGTTGATTTATATATGGGCCACTAAAATTTACCCTAGCTGAAGACCCTTTTGTGTTAAGTAGTTACACTAAGGATTTTTTCCAAACAAGATGAGCTAAGACTTACATACACATAACTTTCAAAAATCATTAGTAGGGTAGTCCAAAAAAAGAGAATTTTCATAGATATAATGAAGAGTAAAATTAGTGCAATACATAAGGTCTTTCCATTTAGATGATTTTCAAGATAAAACTATAGACCAATTCTAAAAGATAATGGGACCCTATTATAAAAAAGAAATGGCGGTATGTTGGGTATAACAAACCCAATCTAGATTAGACTTTAACATATCTATGAGTTACTTATTCATAATGATGTTAGAGTAAAGAACATCCAAGCAAATGATCTCTCATTTCTTATAAATGGATAATTCTTAAATCACTACTTATCGGTTGTTCCATCCACTACATTATTATAATATCTATTTAGGTGAAGGATAGTAATGCAATATATATTAGATTTAGTTTAGTTTTATAGTAGGCAAATTTTTTTATGTGTTTTCTTCCATCATGTATTTGTTTCTTGATTTTTATCATTTTTTTTCTTTGGTTATTTTAATTTTCTATTCTTTTTTTGATTTTGTTGTCTAGCCCCATAATAGTTTATCCATGCACCTGAGAATAAGAACACCATTCCCATAATAATAGTGAAAATAAAATGACAATAAGATGGAGAAAAGTTTAATGATGGGAATTGGTCCCCATATCCTCAAGTTTGGTCACTTTGAATATTGACAAAGTCCTAAAGATATAGTCTTGAAAGTCAGAAACACAAGGTGGGATCCCATTTATGAACAAGGAGATAGGTGGAGAAACTCATTTTATGACTCCTAGAGAAAATGAAGACATGGATTAATAACCAAAAAAGTAAATTGATTCAAGTTATATTTTTGATAAAATGTCATCACTTCACTCAAAATAACATCTAAAATTTCCATGGAATAATTAAACAAGTGAGGATCCTCTTGGTATGAAATAGATTATTGGATTAATCATTCCCATTAGTTGCATTGGTCCCCAATCCTCATAGGTTAGAAACAAATAAAAAATCAAAACTAAGAGGAAATTTGAAATATTAAGGAAATTAAAAGTCTTTTACTTAGAATGGATGTTCTAGGAAACCTCTAGTGTAGGATTTCCAAACTCATTGGTAATAGAGGGAGGCATGGAGTGGGACCAAAGGTAACTATGTATGGGCTATGGATGCCTAGTAAAAAATAGAGAAATATCTAATCCTTCCCCCACTCCCACCACACCCCCAAACCAAACTATGTAAAATAATCACTTTTCAAGAGCTCTGAGTACCTAAGAACCATATGAACTTGGTCAAAAAATCTAAAAGGAGCCAAAAAACAATAAATAACTCTTCACATAAGATGGTCTCATAATAAATCATAACCTAGTATGTTATTTTTTGACATACACTTAAGCACTCCATTTTTTTCTAGTTTTACCTAGAGGAGTTTTTAATCACCCATCCCCTTATTCAATAATGGAATCCTACAGTCTATGTTATAAACATTAGGGCAAAATTTTCCCTAAATATTCTCCATTTTTTGTGGACAACACATTGCTTTTCATATAATAAAATTGGAAATTTTATTTACTAGAATTAAAATTTTCAGCATTCCAATAGAGACTCATTTGATCCTTTCCCTTGTGAAAATGTGAATTCCTGCTCAATCTTGATTTATAAATTCTTATGCATCACCAATAGTAGTTGTTTATTACATTTGAAAAATTTAAAAACTATACATGTTTGAAAAATAGATATCCCATTGTGATTTTAAAAGTGTTTTTCATACTTATTTATTTTGGTGCTAACTATTTTTTTTTAAAATTCTTATGCAGGTGTTTTCCCATAGACTTGGTCCCAAATCCCTTTTGGTAGATAAATAAGCATCAAATTTCCTACGAAGTAAATTGGATTGAATTTTCCCATTTTTGTACATTTTTCATGGTCCTATGGGGCCTAAACTAATGAGGAGTAATCATGCTTATCTATGTAAATGAAGGGGTTAGAGCTATCAGAGCCCCAAAAGGCTTGAACCAATGAGGAAATGCAACCTCTCCCTATGCCCCTAGAGGTATTAGAGCTATTAGATCCTTGGGAGTCCTAAACCAATGAGTAGACACCACCTATATTTATGCACCTATAGGTTTTATATTTTTTAGAGTCTTAGGAGGCTTGAATAAATAAGGAGACACCATTTATCACTATATGCCTAGTGGTATCAGAGTTATCAGAGCTCCAGGAGGCTTGATCAATTAAGAAAGATACATGTGTAATTCCATTAATTTATATGTTATAAGGCTACATAAATCCACATAAGGCCCTCAATTTTTCAATAAAAGGTAAAAATTAGACCCAAGACCCAATCATAAAGTTTTACATGTACTTTATACACTTAAGCAACCAACATGTACAAATAGATCAGTCAATGAAAATATCCCCCATCACACCTTGTTGGTGTAATACTCAATGAGCCCATTGCTCTCTAAGTGACATGTAGCCAACCTTAGGATAATTTTTAGTACCATGATAGATAAAATATATGTGGTCCTACACTCTCTTCATGCTTATTATCTCAACTAGATAAGATTGTGATTTGATAGCTAGAGGAGTCTCATTACCACTAACAATCTAAATTGGGCTTATTTTCAAAATGTTAAATTAATTCCAAATTGGGAAATAACTAATTTGGACTCATTCCATTACCTCCAAGTTTATTTCATGCAATATGATCCCACCGAAGACATTACTACATAAAATATAGTGGATCCCCATAAGGTCATATCGAGATCAAGATCACCATGATTAGTTTTGTGCTTTGTAATCATTTAGAGTCCTTTGAATTGAGTTCAATCCAAAGCATAGAGAAACCCATTTATTTAATTATTCATCCAAAAGATCACATAGCCTAATAATAGCCACCTCCACTTTTGACCCTAGATTAGAGATATATTTTTAGGATAGCACATTCCTATAGGGTGTCACTCAATTCAAGCAATATAATGATATTTTTAAAACAATTGAGGACATATAAATACTATACACCTATGATGATGGTGATTAGTATGATACTTAGTATGTGAATTATATTTTCACCATTAGATATTTGGAACTACATAAATCCATATAAAAAATATAATTCTTCCCATGCGTAGACCTTTTTGATAACCTAATTCTCACTTCTAAGTTTAGTATGGATATTGTGTTCTCACTAAACACTAGATTCAAAATTATAGGTATCTATGGGCCCATTTTCAAATACTACTATAACCTCTTGAAATACACCATCACTTATGA
Organism: Torreya grandis; assembly: GCA_037957365.1. NCBI lineage: Eukaryota > Viridiplantae > Streptophyta > Pinopsida > Cupressales > Taxaceae > Torreya > Torreya grandis. The sequence goes on along the minus strand of JARHVA010007269.1, from coordinate 103,280 downwards.
TAAGGAGGCCAATGATACCTGGATGAAGACTCATAAAATATATGATGTCCTTAAGGACTAAGTTAATGACACAAACAATGATTAAACAAGCAAGATATTTATTCATACATGATCAAGACATTAAAAGAGGGAGTGCGCACTGGTATGATGTTGTTGAATCACTTATATGGGGAAAGAAACATGGTGCATATCAATAATTTATAGGTTCCCCTCTTTAACATAATCTTGAAGGGGGAGGATTTCCCAAATTTTGGGAGCATAATCGCATTCAAAATCACTCAAGATGTGATTGGATCCCACATTGGAGGTAATTTATACATGATTTCCTATATAGTGAATGGTGTCTATTCTACCCTAGCCTTCAAGAATAAAATGTTCCATAAGTAGATACCAAAGGGGTTTATGGTGCCTATAGTGTTTTAAATACTATATAATCACCACTTATGGAGTCACATTTGAGACATTTTTGAGAACTTCTACCCCATTATATATTTCTCCATCAATGAGAGGTCAATGTTAAGGCTCTTGAAGGAGATATATGCTTCACTCTAACCCATTGACACTTATTAGTAGTACAAAGATATACCATAACAAGAGTGGAAGGTATTATAGGGGTCCCTATCTTACTAATATACAAGGCTATAAACCACCTTGAAAAGTAGTAAATAGATTGGAAATTAGCCAATGGCATCTTGGGTTTTTACATTAGTAGAAGACAAAACCCCTACCCAACACTCCCCATGGTAATTGGTCTTCATGAATAAAAATGTTTATAGGTGATATAAGAAATGGCACAACGTAGAGACTTCTAAAAAATGGGAAAAACCAAAGATAGATAGTTGTATCCTTATGGTTTAGTGGATGCTCATGTGGAGAAATATAAGACCTACCTCAACACCACATATCACTATGAGGGATATATAAAGGATGTGATCCACCTCAACCTAGTGAATGATATAGAGGTGATTATAGATTTAGAGTCAACCACTCAGTAGAAGGCCTAAAATAAATTTTAAACTACCCTCAAAGATAAGTCAAATCTTGTTAAGTAACTTTAAATATAGCCACCTCCTATGTAGTAAGCTCTGCAAGGGCTTGTTATCAAAGTCTTGGTGATAGAGAAGAAAATATCTTAGAAGATCCTATATGGAATCCTAGATAAATACACTACTCTATTAACCTTGACATCAATTCCAACCATACTAGTTATATAAAAAAGTTAGGCCTAGGTTACTTGAGCCTTCCTCTTTGAAATTTAATCTAGATTCCAGTTAAATTAAGGACCAAACTATGAATTTTGCTAAGGTTGCTTCCACAACTATTGATGTTTCCTAGCTACCTTTTACAACTCCTCTTAGTTTAGCTATTTTGAAATGACCCACTCCTTTCATGATCTAATTTTCCCCTGTATTCACAAGTGTTCAATTTACTTCCTTTACTTTAGCTTTAGCTTATTTAGTATTCCTGGTGCCTAGTTCCTTTTATTCCTTTTGGGGTCCCACTATGGCCTTTTTAGACCCATTAACATGGTATACTCCATCTATAACTCTTATTATATCCATATAAGTTAGTTTAGCTCTTGATAGAGCCCAAATCCTAATTGGTCCTATGTTCTTAATGGCCCTTATAATTATAATTACCCTAAAAACATCAATGGCTCCTAAAATGGTGGTTCCTCTTAGTGTTAAAACTATTATAATGACCCCTATGACTATAGTGTCTCTATTATAGTTATATTGGGCACATCATGAATCTTGATAGTAGTAAAAAATATCCCATAGGATCCATCTAGGATAGCTTTAACTATAAAAAAATCAACATAAGTAGACCTAAAGAAGGGCCAACTAAAAGACAAATATTGATTAAACCCAGGTCACATGTGAAAACCATGATTACATATGCAACTCATTATTGTGACCTTATCAATCACACTAGGATCTTAATTATCTATCTTTAACAAAAAAAATTCTCCTTCATGTTAAACACGATGCTCTTAGGCATAATTGATACCCAAGTCTTCATCACCTTAGACTAATTGAGGTATCACTTGTTCCCTTGGGCCTCCCATTTGGTAGTTACTCCTTTTACTTCCATTCTACCTCCTTCATCCTTCATTCCATTCCCCCTTCACCTTCATCCATGCCTCCTCCACCCATGCTTCTAACTTTTACTTAAGTTTACTTATACTCATCTTGTACCACCTTAGAGACCATGGCCATGAAAGGATGGATGGGTTCCACTTAATCTTCAAGTGTACAAAGTCCAAAAATGGTCTATCATGGAAACAAAAATATGTATCTATGGTTTGAAAAAGACTCAAGATATATGAAGAGGGTGATGAAGTACACCCTCACATAGGATGGATATCATATTTCCTAAAATATAGAATAAGACATATTCTCCCTCACAAGAGTGAAAACTACCACAAGAGAAGACGATATAGTAGAAGACCCAGATTCTGTGTTACAGGCCACTAGTGGGATTATATAGAAACTAATGGACGACCTTAGAGACCAAGTCAATACCCTAGAGTGTAAGGTAATGATAGTGTTCCCTATTGGTTTAATTGGAAAATTTGAGGCAGCCCTTGTACAATTGTTTGTAACCCTTAGAGAAGTGATAGGAGATATTTAAAAGAGCAATGTGCTATTCCAAAGAGCACACAAATATTCATATGGGATTTTTAAGGTAGACAAAAAAATGCAAGAATATGGTATAAATCATTAATAAAGGAATGTTTCCAAAGCTCAAACTTATACCCTTCATATACTTGAACTTATATAAATACTTTGAAGGGAACATGAGGACTACATTAGAAGATTAGTTGAAGGATATATAGGCCAAAATTTAGCCCTTAGAGAGTACCAATAACCAAATATTGACTTACTTCAAGGAGATAAGAATCATAGTTCTCTTCCACTCAGATGACACCTTGGTCAACCTTGATGAATTCATGGTATAGAATAATTCAAGTTGGAAATTAAAAATAAGTGTAAACATCCAACATTGATAGGGCCCAACCCATCCTATAACTTTCCATGAGCATCAAATATGTCGATGAATTAAAAGTATCATTAGAAGATCCTGTCAAGGGTCATGACAAATTGCTGACTTAGGCAAAGGTACTTTTGTGAGAGCCACCTATCAATCTACCAAAGCTTGATTAGGAGACTAAATTGGTAACACAAGCACTTGTAACTCATGAAGATGATCTAAATTATCTAGGAAGTGGTCCCCTACTGAGGTCAAAATGAATATCCTTTAGTCCCAAAAAAAGGTATACTATCAAAGTTTAGTGTCCTATTTTTATATTTTTTTGTCTTTTCTAGGAACATTATGGGAATGATTCTTTATTTAACTATTTTGGGTCATGATAGCTAAGAGTGTGATCTCATGTTATTTGGATACAATTCCCATCTCATTCCCTGTATATGTTTCTATGTATCTCTGTATAAAGGTTGGCATTTTTGTAAGCATAACATACTTTGATTAATACATGCTCTATTAATTTCACTATGTTGTCTTACATTTAATGTCTTCTAATATTCTAGGGTAAAGTAGATGGACATAATGTTTGAATCCTTAATATACATTTTTTTAGGTGTATGTGTAATTAAAATGTGTTATTTACTATAATAATTATATTCTATAGTTCTTACATTTTCTTCTAATCATCATAGGACTATGTTTGATTAACAATAGTTCTAATTGCTCATTTATAAAAAATATTATAGGATTTATGCATATTGTCTCCCCTTATATCTGCTTCCTTATTTGACCAAAGTTAGAGCATATGTGTAACTCAACATACAATGGTATAACTTTAGTTGGATGCATGTGGACTTCAAACATTAATGTCTTTTCACTTTTTCCTAGAGAACTCCCTTTCCTACCTTACCTTTCCTCTATTTTTATGTTTATTTTTTATTTGTGATTTGTCCCCTCTATTTATAAATGTTTAAGGGAAGTTTATTGAGGATAAAACATATTTAATTAATTTAACTAGTGTGAAGAGGCTTTGTGTTAATTGGAAATAAGAATTGAATCTCTAGCGGTAGAACTACATCTCTTAGAAATATATTTAAATTAGTATATTTCATGGATCTCAACACCTAAAAATCATGCCCTAGAATGTTTTAGTAGTAACCCTAAAATGAGAGGAAAAAATTCCCCCAATTTTATCCCAAAATAATTTAATGTACCTAACTCAAATGTGTATTTTGGAGCATGAAGCCTTAGGATGAATAACTTTACTCTTTTCACATTGTTAAATTTAAAATGGAAAACCAATAAAAAAACCTAACCACTCTCCTACTATGGATTATTATATTGTTCCTTCCACCTTTCCTCATGGTCATGATAGCTACTTTACCTCTAATAAGGTCTATGATTCACTATACTGATAATTAAGGTGATCCCTCCTTATTAAAAAATTAAAATTATCTAAATGTTCTTCCTCATTTGCATCCACCTCCCACAAACCCTATTGATGGTTTTCATATGCATATTCAATCAAAAGCAACAAGGGATTATGATTTTGAATCCATTCAATATTAAGTAGTCAGTATTATATTGTCAATATAGAAGTGTTAAAATAAAAATAAATATTTCAGTCTAAAGATTGCATCACTTGAAACTAAGAACACATATACATACAATCTAGAGCATGTAAGTTTCAATCATATATCTACATCTCTATCCAATTTTTTAGTGCCTCAAAAGACTTAAAGTGTTTTAATTTTTTTACATAAGGCTCATAAGAGTTCAAGTGAGATTATAATTGAAATATTTCAAAACAAGTTGATCATATAACCTCTTATGCATCCTCTATTAAAGTAAAAATACTATTGTGCCTATTGTAGAAAGCATGAACATTGTACTAATAATTATTTGGATTTTAAGAGAAAATTACAATTTATCATTGATAGTGGTGATAATATACTAGATATATCCATCAAACCACCACCTAATTTAATAAAAAGTCCCACTATATCAACCTACTCAAACTATGATTGAATCTTCTAAGGAAAAAGTGAAAAAGTAAAAAAAGAATAGTTACAAAAGGAAAAATAAAAAATAATAATAATAATAATAATAATAATAATAATAATAATAATAATAATAATAATAATAATAATAATAATAATAATAATAATAATAATAATAATAAGGTTACATAAATAACAATGGTAAAATGAATAATTAGAACAAGAAAGGTTACAAAAGGAAAAAATAGGCAAGAAAATGTTACAAAGGGAACAAATTTCAAATTTCAAATTTAACAAAAACAACAATTACAACAAGAAAGGTTAAAAAATGAATAGTTACAAAAGACAAAACCAAAAAAAGAAAGGTTAAAAAGGGAATATTTAAAAAAGGCAAAAAGGTTACAAATAAAACAATAAAATAAAAGGAAATGTTAACTAAGGAAACAAGAAAGGTTTCACAAGTTAAAAATAGATAATTTGCATCAAGATAAGTTGATAAAATAGAAATCACTAAAATAGAATTTGAAAAAACAAACTAAAGATAAACAAGAAAACAACCTTAATAAAGGGTTTCTCATGAAGGTAAATAAAAATAAAGATATACTTAAAATGTTTAATTCAAAATTATGGTTCTAAAGGATTCAAGTACAATGATTTATTCATATCAATAATCTTTCACTATCACCATTGACATAAACTGAAATAAATTTACTAATGTCAAGATTATGGATGACCAAGCAAACATTTTTTATACTATACCCTTTTTTATATCTCTTAGATATCACCTTAAACACATAGATCAAACTACTTACTCTACATTATGTGTGGGATCATTCGAGTTGACAGTAATGTTTGATTCAAAATTATGTCAATTCAACATTGTTATTGATATTGATGCATACAAGGTTGTGCTTAGATGACCATGTTTAAAATATAATTAGGGAAATTATTGATAAGAACAAAGGTTTCACTACATTTGATCACAAAGGTAAGGATAATAAAATTTCAAGGGAGGGAAAATATTTTGACCAATAAAATGTTATTGAATCTATTTATTCTATTAATAATTAGGATACAAAGGATGATATAGGCTATAAATATATTCCAATATGTAGTATAGTTTCTTATACATATACTTGAAATATAACAAATGTAGTGTACATCATGCCAATGTGAGTTTTCCTAAAATTATATTATCACAATTGTAACATCATAATCCAGTTACTCACAAGGATCCATATTATGGACATTTATCTATTATAAGTGGTTGGAGTGATTACATAGATTATTATAGCACAAATTATCTATTGTACATAGCCTATAGGATTTCCCATCCATTATATCATTTTATTTTGGCATACATGTATTCATATGCCCCTATATTGACCATACTATATCCCTTGACTTTTTTTCACTTGGTCCTTACCTCTTGATTTTTATCTTGATCTGAACATCCATAAATCTTATCCTATAATGATTCTAGTGTACCTTATTAGTGTTTTTCAATTCTCTCACTCTTACATGTTGTCTACTTATATGTTATAAAGCTTTCATTGAGCTTACATGATCACACACACTTTATATATATATATATATATATATATATATATATATATATATATATATATATATATAAGCACACATTGATTATTTATCAATGGGGTTATGCAAATCCTTATATTAAAATAAGATATTTAGCTACATTATTGATATTCACATATATAGTGGGGGCATAGTATGTTCTTTCACTTAATCCACATAACCATGCTATCACATATATTTCACACCATACCTTGAAAACAAGTTACAGATTGTTTGGATCCCTCCCATTATTATATTTTCAAAACCATTTCCACTTAGAATTACTTTAATAAATTAAAATATTTCAAAAATACAAAAAAAAAAAAAAACAAAAAAAAAACATTTAAAATATTCAAGAAATAAAAAATTAAGAACTAAGCATGACATGATTACTAAACATGTGGAATAAGATAATAATAATTTCAACATGACCACTGAGTAGAGTAAATTCTAACATTTGTAAGCCTATGATTAACCTATATATCATCTCATCTTGTACATACATACATACATACATACTTAATTTCAGCATGGCCACTAGGTAGAGGAAATTCTAACATTTGTATGTCTATGTTTATGTACTTACGTACATACATACATACATAAATACATACATACATACATACACGTATGTATGTATCTACATAAAAACATACATATAAATGTTAGAATTTAATCTACCCAGTGGGCATGCTGAAATTATTGTTATTTTATTCCATAAGTTTTACTATTACATGTTATATATTTCTATGACCTTTCTACCACATTGAGATATTTATATTTGTTATATATGTCTTGATAGTTACTCATACTTACATAATTATATATGTATATTCTATTATACTATGATGTAATATTGATGCATATGGATGGTGTAGACTAGTTCCCTTGTTCTATGCTCCATTTGATATTGTTACTCTCTTAAATGAAAGGCTACATTGGAATTTATATGAATGTGACACATTGGATTTTTTTCAAACATATTTATGTCCCATTTTGTTTGGACCTTAGCCTTTTTTTATGCTACATATTTTATGACCCTTATTTTCAACATCTTTAATCCGATTTGCATGTGGCCCTTAGCTTTGTTTGATGGAACATATTTGATGTCCCTTATTTGTGACATATTTGTACCCCCTTGCATGTGGCTTTTAGCATCATTTGATGTGAAATATATTATGTATCCTTTTTGTGAAATATTTTTGTCCTATTTCATGTGACCTTTGGTATTTATTTATAGTGACATGTTTATGTCCCTTGTATGTGAACCTTGGCCTTATGTGTGGCACTAACACTTGTTATTATTGAGTTTATTGACATTGAATGGTGCTAGGATTTATATCATGCCCTTTTACTCATATTCTTATTTTGTTATCCTAATATGGTATACTTCATTAAAACATATATTTATACATGTAGACACTACAAAAATATACACTACAGCTTTAGATGTTGAATTAACCTTTAAACACCCACTGGCCCCCTTTGGGTGAGATTATTTACCAATTCTCCCATTATTAACCTCAAACCATTCTCTAATGAATTGACTACTAGTCATTAGTGTATTAGCCAATTTTAGCTATGTCCCCTTGACCATTGGTGGTTAGTCCTCAATCACTAATGGTTGACCAAGACCACCAATGGTTACTTGACCTCTTGCATGATCAAAGGAATCAACTACAATTTGACTACAACTCACTCATTGATTATCATCTATCTAATTTTAGTCTATTGTTAGCATGACCAATGCATGATTAGAATATTGTTTAATTTTTTTTTTAAACTCTTTATTTAACCCTCCTTTCCTTTATATTAAGAGATGAAGAGAAGGTTAAAATAATCATGTAGGGGAAATAGATTCTGATTCCTAGGAAAATCCAAAAGCTTCCCAATGAACCAGGAACTAAGTTGGAGGCTTGGGGTGCTTATAAAACTCATTATTTTAATCCAAGATACTGTTACTCTACTAACATTACTCTAAGATACACAACCAACACCAACATTCCTCAAACTAACAATACATAAAAGCTAAGTATCTATGTTTTTTTATCAAGACTCAGTAATTAGTTCTATTTGTTTCATTGATTATGTCATTCCCCTTTATTTCCCTTTCATCTTATTTCCCTATGTTGGAGTTTCAAAACTCTATTCATTTATTCTCCTACCAAAAATCACCCACAAACCATTCTCACTAACCCAAAAACCTAATCCCTAAACTAGATACCTCTAAGCATTGATCTCTATCTCACAACCAACATTAAACCCAAACATCACTCCTAGAACCTCTTTATAACTCTCCTTAACAAAATTCTTTCCCAAAATAAATCCCATAGTAGCCATTGATAGTCTTACCTAACTATCGATGAACTTTTCTAACCACTGATGGTTAACAACCACCGACAATCACCTAACTGCTAATGGTCATACCCAATAATCAACAGTCACTATGTGTCCATTTGCACAACAATAAGGTAATTTGACCCACCTACTATTTTATGAGTCTCTATTTTATCATATAACTTTAAATTATTCTTTGAATCAAGTTTGAGTGATTTAGCATTAGTATTCAATCATTTATTACTATTTTTAATCAAAATCACTTGTTGCTTTTCAAGCATTTATTTTATTTTATTTTAGTATCTTTTGTTATTTCATGAAAGCTCCTATTTTTAGTTTATCATAACTTAAGTGTTTTAAAAGTATGGATTGATAGCCTCTAAGGAATCTTGTGCTTCTTGGATCTAGCTTACGCTAGATAATCCACCCTACTATCTCACTAATCCACCATCTTCTAGTGTTTTCTTATCTACAGGTCATCCTCCTTAGACAAAGAGGAGTATTGATAATAATTTGGATTCATGTGCACACAAAATATATATGTTATACTAATCTCACCCTTATTTTAAGTTTTACATATTTCTAAAGAAAATAAGTAAAATTTTAGTGAAACATTCTGGCATGCCTAGTGGGACCCTTGAGCTTTTATCAGGTTCATAGTCATAGGAGATTTTTATAAGGTTCATATATGAGAAAAGTCATTCATTACATTATTTTATAAAAATTAAACATTTATTATTTCCTTTCTTCTTTTCCAAAATTCAAGTTTTAGTTTCTTTTACTTAGAGAAAAAAGTAAAAATTGTCATTTTTGCTCTCATTTATGAAAATGAAAAGTACTCATTCTAAGCCTAGGATTTACATCATCATATCACATATAGGTTCATCTTAGTTATTTTTTATTCATTTTAAAAGACACCACAGTTTTATTTTGGGTTAAAATTAACTTTGCATCCATGATTCACTTGTATTGATTAGCTCACATAGCCTAATTTAATCAAGTAAATTATTTGTAGTCTTAATTCTTATCACACACATAATACCAAACCACACATTCAATAAAACATCAAAACATTTACATAAGGCCTAACTAGTATTTCATCACCTATTGGTCACCTTGCCTTGGCTATCCTACATGGATTTCACCACCAAGGGGAGAACCAACTTAATATGTTAGCTAAGTATAATCTCTAGCAACTTGGTATATTATGGCTAAGCACCTGACACCCTTATCATTGTAGTGTGTGAAGTGAGGGAGTAAGCCCTAATATAAAGCCACATACCAAGTTCTAATATAGATATTGAGAGATTTTAACTACCTAAAACCATCTTTAGACATATTCTTCTAATACCTGCTCTACAAACCCAAGTTGATCTTCATAACTTCTTTAAAATTGATGCATAAGCCTAAAGAGAGATTAAAGGTACCTTAGGATTTTAACTCACTTTAGTGTATACATTTTTATCTTGGAGATATTTTGATTTCTTCTCTTTTGAGTCATGATATTGCTCTTATCTTCCTTTTCTCCTTCTTTGCATGGTTCTCACTAGACATCAACTAAGAAACTAAGAAAATTAGGATCTAACTCCTAACCATCCATATTCCTCTTCTTTTTTTAGTATGTCTTGGATAAAGAGGGTCCTCATCCTTCTATAAGTCCTAATATCCCTCAGATAGTTTCCCAAGGTGATACAAATTTTGCACCTTTTTCGATAACAACCATATAGCCCTCCAACACTAACTTAACACTATATCTCATCGTACCCCTACTTTGGTTCCATCTATTAATCCACCCTATGGTATGCCATCCCATCTTATGGGTAGTACCTTTATTTCCACCATTTATACCCAACCCTTAGTCACCCAAGCATCTTATTCTACCAACAATCTTTCCCATACCACCATTCAAAACCAACCCATCTAACCAACCAACCAACACCCAAATTCCTTCCACCATAATCAAAAAATCTTCTAGTATTGGATCAACCCAACCTTTGGGAACCTATACTCCACTTACCATTGGAATACCCTCTACTAGTGTTTCTAACCTTCCTATTATCTCCATCCCACCAACCTCCACTCTATTCAAAATTTTGGTAGTTTCCATACCTTCTACCATTCCACCCATTAGTACCAAGGTTACCACCCATACTCAACCTATCATCCCAACCATACCTCCAACCTAACCCATATAAATTACTCAAAAAGTACCCATTGTACCAAACCTAAACTATATTATTAACTCACAAGTGTATATGGATCCACCTTCTATCAAACCTCCTATATCCACTTACTCATACATGGCATCCTCTCAACCACTCATGTCCACATACCAATATGTTTCAACATCCCAACTTCTACTAATTATCATTATGTTGTACCTACCCAACCCAAACAAAATTTACCCTACAACTATGGGGGTGCAAAACCATAAACCAATCTAGTTAAAATGTTAATAGGAAATATGACTAATTTGGAGTCATCTATTTTTGGTACCCACAACTTCTTATCATATGATAAAATTTACAATGAACCAATTCATCCATCCATCCCAATATGACCTTATCTTCCTAAATGAAAACTTTCAAAACTTTCAAAATTTTAGAGCAAGGAAGATCCTTAGCAATATCTTAGAGGATTTAGACACTCTTGCTATTTGATTTCTTATGATGATGCTCTCCTTCTCTACAACTTTCCCATGTCCCTATATGGTTTGACATTATATTGGTACAATGTTATTACTAGAAACTCCCCCTTTTATTTTGCCTAATTAGATCAAAACTTCTTAGATCATTTTCCATAAATATATCTAAGAAAATTTCCATCATCGACCTCTACTCTATTCGCCAATTTGAGGATGAGTCAATTGATGATTTTGTAGCCCATTGGAGAGGATTGATAAACCAACTCTCTTTATCTTTGCCCCAACCCTAGCTGATTGATCTTTTCTCTTAGGCTTGTGCTAAACATATTTTCTCCACTTTATAGGTTTAGACTTTTAATACCTTTGATGTGGATTTCACCATAGCACACAAAATAGAGATTAGAGCCATTGTTGAGGGGAAATTAAAATTAAGAAACAAGAATTATAGTTTCAAGTCAAATGAAACTTCCTCCTCCAAAACCACCAACCAATCTAATACCAACACCAAAACTAAGAGAACCATAAATGTAGTTATCCTTAAAACCACTCCTCTTCTAGCTATTAACCAACCTAACTCTTCTAATTCTTCCAACCAGAATACCTGAAACCAAAATTATAATAACCAAAAGTAATATACTCTACTAGGGGAGTCATATGCTTCTATTTTGGAAACGTTTTTTAAAGAAAATATCATACAACTTACTCTAATTAAACCCCCATAGAAATTTGATTCCTCTCATCCTACACCTATTTGGTATAAGGAAAATGAATTGTGTGCCTTCCACCATGTCATTGGACATGATGTTAGTAGATTCAATACTTTCAAAATCATTGTCCAAGGGTTGATTGGAAAGGGGGAACTTGTTCTAGACAATCCCAATGCAATCCCATATCAGACACTTGACATATTTAAACAACCTTTTCCCAACCATGCCCCTTCCATAAATAATGAAAACAATAAAGTGGAATCCTCTAACAATCATGAGGTTCATACTACCAATGTAATTCTTAGTGAGCTCATCATTAAGGAAATAATTATCCATACCACTTCTTATTTTCCTACACTTATTGAGGTATAAGAGTCATCTTCTACCCCTTTGGGAACAAAACCAAAGGAATAAACTATTACCCTTTATCCACTTATCGAGGTAGTGGAGCTACTAACCTCTTCTTTGGAAGACATACCAAAGGAGGTAACCATTACCATCATACCTTTCTCTTCCATCATAGAGCAATCCACTCTTCCTTTTGAAATAATTACTAAGGAAGAGGTCACTTTACCTACTCCTCCCATGGAAGAATCACCTTTTAAAACCTTTGAGCCTTTGATTGAGGAAAAGGACAAGGTAATCACTCCCCTCTCTCAACCCATTGGTTTGTCCATTGAGACCAATACCAAAGGAACCAAACCCATATATAAGCCTTTTTCTAGATTAGTTCAAAACTTGGAGAACCTATCCCAGCCTAACATAGATCATGCCACATTAACTCATAAGGGTATATGGAGCCACCTTCTACTCAACCTCATATATCCACTTACTCATACATGGAATATTCTCAACCACCCTTTTACACATACCAATATGTGGAAAATTATCAACCTTCCACTAACCATCCTTATTTTACACCTACCTAGCCCTAACAAAATTTACCCTGCAACTATGGGGGTGCACAAACATAAACCAATCTAATTAAAATGTTAATGGAAAAGATGATCAATTTGGAGTCATCTATTTTTGGTGCCCATAAATTATTATCATACGATTGAATTTTCAATAAACCAATTAATCCATCCATCCCAATCTGACCTTATCTTCCTCAATGAGAACTTTCAAAAATTTTAAAATTTTAGAGAAATGAAGATCCTTAGTAATATCTCAAAGAATTTAGACACTCTTGCTATTTGATTGCTTATGATGATGCTCTCCTTCTCTGCACCCTTCCCATGTCCCTATCTAGTTTGGCATTAGATTGGTATAGTGATATTACCAAACACTCCCTCTTTCCTTTTGTTTAATTAGCTCAAAAATTATTAGATCATTTTTCCATAAATATATTTAAGAAAGTTTCTATCACTGACCTCTACTCCATTTGCCAATTTGAGGATGAGTCAATTGTTGATTTCATATCCCATTAGAGAGGCTTGATAAACCAAATCTATTTATCTTTTCTCCAACCCTAGTTGATTGATCTTTTCTCTCAGGCTTGTTCCAAACATATTTCCTCCACTTTATAAGTTTAGACTTTCAAGGCCTTTGATGAGACTTTCACCACAAAAATTAGAGATTAGATCCATTGATGAGGGGAAGCTAGAATTAAGAAAAAATAATTATAGTTTCAAGTCAAATGAAACTTCCTCATCTAAAACCACTAACCACTCCAATACCAACACCAAAACCAAGGGAACCATGAATGAAGTTGTCCTTAAAACCTCCCCTCCTCTAGTTGTTAACCAATCCAACTCTTCTAATTATTTCAACCATAATACCTAAAACCAAAATTGTAACAACTAAAAGTAATATACTCCACTAGGGGAATAATATGCTTCTATTTTGGAATTTTTTTGATATAAAATATCATACAACTTCCTCCAATCAAACCCCCATATAAATTTTATTCCTCTCATCATATACCTAGTAATGCAGGAGCATCCTCACACTAGGAACATATTTATAATATTTTTGTTGAGTTTTAGCATGTCTAGGTGTATTGAGTTCCCTCCATTTTTGGGTTTTAAATTTTTAAATTTGGCTAAATATCCTTTAAGCCTAAATAATCTAGTCTATTGGGCGAGTTGTTAAGCGATTTGAGTTTTCCTATGCTAGGATAACTATTTTATTCATTTTGGGGAGGTTGTTGTGTGATGCCTAGGATAGGATTAAGTGTCTAAGTTGAGAAATATGCTTTGTAGGAGGATTTTCATGAAAAAATAGGGGATATGTATGTTGTGTAAAAGAAGGCAAGGTGTGGGAAAGATCTGCAATTTGCAGACAAATACTATACATATATATATATATTTTGGTAATATTAATAAAGGGCATCTTCTCTTTGAGGGAAATCAATTTTTTTGTTGTTGATACATAAAGCTTTGAATATAAAACCAAACAAACATTTGGTCTGTGAACAATCAATGCACCTGTGAAGAGTTTCTTGCTGGGATGCATATTACTGCTGGGCCATTGCAATGTATTGATTTCAATTCTGGTCATTTCAATAGTTTCCTGCTGGGTCGCATATGACTGCTGGGCCATTTCAATGTATTGATTTAAATTCTAGTCATTTCAATAGTATATGTTATGCTGGTCATTTCAATGTGTTGAAGTTAAGCGACGGTTCTGTGCTCAGGTGAGTTGCTAGCCATCATGACTCGTTGGATATTTGAAACTTCATACTTTTATTTATAATTAAACATATAGAGTTTAGTTAGATAGGTCAGAAAATCAAATTTTCCCTTTAAATCTAAAATGCTATAATGTCCAGAGAAGAGGAATCCAGATGATAGTTGTGTGAAGAAAATGTTTGTTAAAAATATATAGTCAGCCCTGTTTGTATTTTGGTGCCTGTCACCATTAATACATTGTCAAAGATGACTCATTTAACATGTTTGTAAAGATGTCTATAAACCATTTGGTGTAGTAATTTGTCAAGACATATGTTTTATCCCTATTTACAAGAGATTTATGTTCATCATTTAGAAGTTTTCTAAACATATAGTTTAGCCCTGTCGGATAGATTTTTGTTTCATCATTTGGTATCAAAACTCAAGGGATTGTGCACAATCTAAAGATCCAAGAGAAGAAGAACGTGATTTGTGAAGGAGAGGAAAGATGGCCATGAGAGTTAGGAATAGAGGTGGAGCTAGAGGAAGGAGACTTGGAGGATAGGTTACACTGAAAGAAGAGATTAGGAACCTGACAGCTAGGTTACAAGACCTAGAGATGGCTCAGAGAAGAGGCACTAACATGGGTGAAGTTAGTGATAGAGAAGAGGAGCCACCAGAAGATGAATTGGTGGTGGAAGAAGAAATAGCTGAAGATAGGTTGATTAGAGCCATTATGAAGGTGAACACAAAGCCAAAAATGGAGGTTCTAATGTATGAAGGTAATTTGAATGTGGAAGAATTAATTGATTGGATTAGTGCATTAGACAGATACTTTGACTATGAAGGAATTGAAGAAGATGATAAGAAAGTCAAGTATGCCATGACAAGGCTAAAGAGCCATGCATCCCTGTGGTGGGATGGAGTGAAAGAAGAAAGGAGGAGGAAAGGGAAGCCAAAGATCATAAGCTGGGATAGAATGGTAGCAAAAATGAAAGGTAAGTTTATGCCTAAAGATTATCAAGCCAATCTTTTCAAGCAATTACAAAATTTGAAGAAAAAAGAGATGTCTGTAAAAGAATACACTGAAGAGTTTTACAAGTTGACTATAAGATCAAGTCATATTGAGGATGACACAGAGAAGGTAGCTAGATACACTAATGGTTTGAAATTTTCCATTCAAGATGAAATTAGTCTTCTCATTCCTAAGACAGTTAAAGAAGCATATCAATTTGCCTTGAAAGCTAAGGAGAATATTGCAAGAAAACAAACATCCTTCTTAAGAGGAAGGGGCAGATCCAACAGAGGTAGAGGATTTTAAGGAGGTAGAAGACAGTTGCAAACATCTCAAGAAGAGGCCAACAGCTCACAAAGCTCAAGAGGCTGCTATACACCAAGAGGAAGAAGGCCATACCAAGGATATCAAAGAGGAAGAGGAAGATTCATGGGCAAATGCTTTAGGTGCAACAAGTATGCAGGACACAGGGCATATGAATGTCCAGAGAACCCTTCTACTAGCCATGAGAGGGGCGTACATGTGACTCAAGGTGAAGAACAAAATGAAGAAGTTGCAGCAGCTTAAGAAGATACCCTAGAAGAAGGTGAGTCTCTTTTGATGAAAAGAATCTTGTTAAAGCCAAATAAAGAAGTTGTAGAACCACCTCAAAGGAAAAATCTATTTCGAACCACATGTAAAAGGGAAAACTCTATTTCGAACCACATGTAAAAGTAAGGGGAAATGCTGCAAGGTCATCATAGATAGCAGGAGTACTGACAATCTTGTGTCAACTGAGATGGTGGAGAAACTATGCTTGAAGAAGGAGGTACATCCTACACCTTATCAAGTCTCTTGGCTACAAAAAGGACACAAACTCTTGGTAAGTAAACAATGTAAAGTAGATATTCAGATAGGAACATATAAGGATCAGATTTTATGTGATGTCATGCCCATGGATGTATGTCATATCTTGCTTGGAAGGCCTTGGCAATTTGACAGGAAGGCCATGCATGATGGAAGATAGAATACATATATGTTTGAAAAGGATGGGATCAAGCATACACTCAAACCATTGAAAGAAGAGGCTACTGCTGTTGTAGGATATAATTCTAAAGTATTGATAATGAGTGGTAAAGAGTTTCTACATTAAATGAAGAAAGAAAAGGTAAACTTTGCTGTGATTGGTAAGCCAAGGAGTGTAGTCACTAGTATTAAGTTGATTGATTTACTGTTAGAGATTTAAGATATGTTGAATGAGTACATTAACATTGTGGTAGATGATTTACCTAATGAGTTACCACCATTGAGAAGCATTATCCATCACCTAGACTTGATTCCAGGAGCAAATCTTCCAAACAAGGCTGCCTACAGGTTGACACCAAAGGAAAATGAAGAGATCAAGCACCAAGTTCAAGAATTGTTAGACAAAGGATTGGTAAGAGAGAGTTTAAGTCCTTGTTCTATCCCCATAGTGTTGAGTCCTAAGAAGAATGGGAGTTGGAGAATGTGTACAGATTCTAGAGCAATCAACAAGATTACTATTAGGTATAGATTTCCATTACCAAGAATTGATGACTTACTTGATTGTCTGATTGGAGCTACATATTTCTCTAAGATAGACTTGAAAAGTGGTTACCATCAGATTAGGATAAGAGAAGGGGATGAATGGAAAATAGCCTTCAAGACCAATGATGGACTCTATGAGTGGTTAGTTATGCCATTTAGACTAACCAATGCACCAAGCACCTTCATGAGGCTGATGAATGAAGTGCTGAAGGAGTTCACTGGTAAGTTTGTGATAGTATATTTGGATGATATTTTGGTTTTTATTCAAACTAAGGAAGATCATTTGAAACATTTGAGGATGGTATTGAGTAAGTTGCATGAGGAGAAATTGCTAATCAATGTTAAAAAGTGTAGTTTCCTGAAGATAGAATTGATATATTTGGGGTTTGTGACTACAAAACAAGGATTGAAGATGGATAAGGAGAAGATTAAGGCTATACTTGAGTGGCCTACACCTAGGAGCACATATGAGGTAAGAAGCTTTCACGGCTTGGTTAGCTTTTATAGGAAATTCATAAGAAATTTTAGTGGAATTGTTGCTCCAATGATAGATACAATTAAAGGTGATAAAAGAAGTTTTTATTGGACTGAGGCTACTGATAAGAGTTTTAGATTATTGAAAAAGAAGGTAACTGAAGAGCCAATTCTAACCTTTCCTGATTTCAATAAGCTTTTTCAATTAGAATGTGATGCTAGTGGAACTGCAATAGGCACTATTTTAAGCCAAGATGGGAAGCCTATATTATACTTTAGTGAGAAGTTAAGTGATGCTAAGAAGAAGTATTTAGCCTATGAACATGAATTCTATGCTCTTATATAGGCTTTTAAGAAATGGAGGCACTATCTTTTGCCTAAATAATTTGTTTTATTCACTAACAATTATGCTTTACAGTTCATTAGCAATCAGAATAAGTTGAGTCAAAAGCATGTTAAATGGGTTGAATTTTTACAAAGCTTCACATTAACTATTAAGCACAAGAAAGGACAATATAACAAGGTTGTAGATGCTCTAAGCAGGAGAAATCTGATCATGCAGGAATCTCAAGTAAGCATCTTGGGATTTGAAGATTTGAAGGAGTTATATAAGGAAGATCCAGACTTCAAGGAACCATATGAAGCTTGCATGAATCTAGTGGGGGTTGATATAAGTCCTTAGATAGATTTCATGGTTCAAGAGGGTCTGCTATTTATAGGTAGCCATCTTTGCATTCCCAAGAGTTCCATGAGAGAGAATTTGTTGAAGGAAAAGCATAGTGGCAGCTTATCAGGACATTTTGGGCAGAATAAGACATTAGCACAATTGAGTGCTCATTACTATTGGCCAGGTATGGGTACTGATGTCAAGAATTTTTTTGAAAGGTGTAAAACATGCCAATATGCCAAGGGATGTATTTAAAATGCAGGTTTGTACTAGCCACTACCCATTCCAAATAGACCTTGGGATTCAATAATCATGAATTTTTTGTACTTGGTTTGCCAAGAACTCAAAAAGGTCATGACTCCATATTTATTGTGGTAGATAGGTTTTCAAAGATGGCTCATTTTATTCTATGTTAAAAAACAAGAGATGCTACTCACATAGCTAATCTATTCTTTCAAGATGTTGTTAGATTGCATGGATTGCCTAAAAGCATTGTTTCTGATAGGGATACCAAATTTGTTGGACACTTTTGGAGAACCTTATGGAAGAAATTGGGAACAAAATTGAGTTTTAGTTTAGCCTATCATCCCCAAACTGATGGCCAAATAGAGGTTGTCAATAGGAGCTTGGGAAACATCCTAAGAAGCTTGGTAAGTATGCATCCAAAACAATGGGATCTTGCACTTACACAAGCTGAATTTGCCTATAATGATTCTCCTAACAGAAGTATAGGATTGAATCCATTTCAAATTACGTATGGAATGCATCCAAGATGTGTGTATGAGTTAAGAAATCTAAGTAGCATGGAGACAAGGAGTGCTGATGCAAAAGAATTTGCCAATGCCATGCAAAATTTGCATGAACAGGTAAAGAAGAAACTTGAAGAAAATACCATCAAGTACAAGCTAAGGGTAGATCAAAAGAAAAGAGAGGTCAGTTTTAGTATTGGATACTTTGTTCTTGCTCACCTTAGAAAAGAGAGGTTTCCAAAAAGGGAATACAACAAGCTAAAGGTAAAGAAAATAGGACCATGCAAGGTAATAAGGAAGTTTTCAAATAATGCATATGAAATAGAATTGCCAAAGGGGAATGGAATCTCACCAATATTTAATGTTGCAAATCTATATCCATACAAAGATGAAGGACAACCAGCCAAAGAAACTAAAATAGGGGTAGATTAAGTTATCCAATGGGAACAACAACTACCAAAGGAAGTGCCAAAGGAGATTGAGAGCATCTTAGACAAGAAAGTGGTTAAAAAGACAAGGGGAAAATAATATTTCCAATATCTAACTAAGTGGAAGAATCTACCAGCTAAAGATGCAACATGGTTGACTGCAAATGACATCCTTAAGCTAGGCACAAGCGTAGAAGAATTGATGAAGAAAAACAAGTGAAGAATACTTCTTTTGCTCCTTGGAAGAATGATGCAGGAGCATCCTCACACTAGGAATGTATTTATCATATTTTTGTTGAGTTTTAGCATGTCTAGGTGTATTAAGTGAGTTCCCTCCATTTTTGGGTTTTAAAATTTTAAAATTTGGCTAAATATCCTTTAAGCCTAAAAATCTAGTCTGTTGGGCGAGTTGTTAAGCAGTTTGAGTTTTCCTATGCTAGGAGAACTATTTTATTCATTTTGGGGAGGTTGTTATGTGACGCCTAGGATAGGATTCAGTGTCTAAGTTGAGAAATATGCTTTGTAGGATGATTTTTGTGCAAAAATAGGGGATATGTATGTTGTGTAAAAGAAGGCAAGGCATGGGAAAGATCTGCAATTTACAGACAAATACTATATATATATATATATATATATTGGTAATATTAATAAAGGGCATCTTCTCTTTGAGGGAAATCAATTTTTTTGTTGTTGATACACAAAGCTTTGAATATAAAACCAAACAAATGTTTGGTCTGTGAACAATCGATGCACCTGTGAAGAGTTTCCTGCTGGGATGCATATGACTACTGTGCCATTTCATTGTATTGATTTCAATTCTAGTCATTTCAATAGTTTCCTACTAGGTCACATATGACTGCTAGGCTATTTCAATGTATTGATTTCAATTCTGGTCATTTCAATAGTATATGTTATGCTAGTCATTTTAATGTGTTGAAGTTAAGCGATGGTTCTATGCTCAGGTGAGTCACCAGCCATCATGACTCGTTGGATATTTGAAACTTCATACTTTTATTTAGAATTAAACATACATAGTTTAGTCAGATAGGTCAGAAAATCAAAATTTCCCTTTAAATCTAAAATGCTGTGTTGTCCAGAGAAGAGGAATCCAGATGATAGTTGTGTGAAGAAAATGTTTGTTAAAAATATATAGTCAGCCCTGTTTGTATTTTGTTGTCTGTCACCATTAATACGTTGTCAAAGATGACTCATTTAACATGTTTGTAAAGATGTCTATACACCATTTGGTGTAATAATTTGTCAAGACATATGTTTTATCCCTGTTTACAAGAGATTTCTGTTCATCATTTGGAAGTTTGCTAAACATATAGTTTAGCCCTGTCGGATAGATTTCTGTTTCATCACCTAGTTGGTATAAGGACAATGAATTATGTGCCTTCCACCATGTCATTGGACATGATGTTAGTAGATGCAATTCCTTCAAAAGCATTTTCCAAGGGTTAATTGATAGGGGAACTTGTGATAAATAATCACAATGAAATCCCATATCATTCACTTTACATATTTATATAACCTTTTCCCAACCATGCCCCTTTCATGAATAATGAAAATAATAAAATGGAATCCTCTAACAATCGTGAGGTCTGTACTGTCAATGTAATTCTTAGTGAGCTCATCATTGAGGAAACCATTACCCATACCATTTCTTCTTCCCCTCCACTTATCGAGGTAGTGGAGTCACCTTCTACCCCTTTGGGAACCAAAAGAAAGGAAGCAACTAATCCCCTTTATCGACTTATCTTGGTAGTGGAACTACCAACCTCTCCTTTGGAAGACATACCAAAAGAGGGAACCATTACCACCATACCTTTCTCTTCCATCATAGATCAATCCACTCTTCCTTTTAAAAGCATTTTTAAGGAAGAGGTCACTTTAATTACTCCTCTCATGGAAGAATCACCTTATAAAACCTTCAAGATTTTGATTAAGGAAAAGGACAAGGTAACCACTCCCCTATCTCAAGCCATGGGTTTGTCTATTGAGACCAATACCAAAGGAACCAAACCCATCTATAAGCTTTTTTCTAGATTGGTTCAAAACTTGGAGTACCTATCCCAACCTAATATGGATTGTGCTACATTTTGGCACCATCTTGGGATCCCCTATCCAACCAAGCAAGGGCCTTCAACCTACCATTGTCAACCTAACCTTCCACTTCCAATAGTAAACCCACCATCATCCCAATTAAACTAGTAGAAACCTCTACCTCTCAAATTAAAGTTGAACCAACCAAATCAATTCCACCCAAAGTAACCCAAGCACCTTCTACCATCCTAATAAATCCCATAAAAAACTTAGGCATGATCCATACTTAGAGCCTTACTCACCCTAAATTAAAGTTGTATTTAACACCATCTAGCCCACCAAAGAAACCTCACATTAAGCCAACCAAGAAAGTGGAGCCATATAGGATCCTAAAAACCAAAACCATGCCACCCATTTCTACCTTTCTTTCAATTTTAGGACCACATCCTTCTTCTATCTTGGAACCTCACCCATATAACTTGATTAAGAAGTCAAATATTCCCACGAAATCCCAAACCCAACCATCACTATTAGCTACACCTTCACCCATCTTTACCAAACCATTTATAACTAAACCATCTACATCCCAACCATCTACTTCTAAACCTTTATCTACAAACCATCCACTACCAAGTCTTCTAATTCCAAAATTTATACCTCCAAGACATTAAATTTAAAGCCATAAAATGCAATGCCACCTGCCAAGAAAATTCCTCCCTAAAAATTTCCTCACACTAAACTCATTCCTAGCAAGGTGTCTAGCCAAAATATCAAATCCATAACCTCAACTAAATCATTACTATTACTTGAATCTTACTCAACCATATTTAAAAGGTTATTACAAGCCTCTTTCTTGACCTTATCACCCATAAAACCATTTGACCCCCATATTACTAAACCACCCTAGTTTAATGACAATATGGTATGCTCACACCATATAACACCTAGGTATGATATGGAAACTATAAAGCACTCTAAGTCCCAGTCTAACAACTATGTGCTAAGGATGACCTATTGTTAGAAGATCCTCCCATGATCACACTACCATTCCAAAAAAAATGGGCCACCACCCCAAACTTACCTACTCCTACACTCTTATCTAAGAGTGAGGAGGAATTAAATCAGTCCTCTAACCCAACTCTTTTCAAAATCCATACCATCCATGTGGCCACATGATCACAAGCCCAATAAAAAGATAAAGGGAAGGCAAAGGTGTCCATTCCATGGATATACCCTTCCTCTTCCACCGAATCACCCAACTAAACCCAAACACCTTCACCCAAGCCCATGCCTAAGGTGTCCATCTTGGGTACCTCCTAAACTAACCCTTTTGAGTCAATCCAAAGAGTATTTATAAAGAAAATTCACCAAACAATGGTGAAGATTAGTTTATAT
This sequence comes from Torreya grandis, assembly GCA_037957365.1. Classification (NCBI taxonomy): domain Eukaryota; kingdom Viridiplantae; phylum Streptophyta; class Pinopsida; order Cupressales; family Taxaceae; genus Torreya; species Torreya grandis. The sequence goes on along the minus strand of JARHVA010007269.1, from coordinate 80,089 downwards.
GAGATAATAAATACCTCACCCCATCACTGTTAGGTGATGATAGAGGCTTTGCAAACAATAGAAGTTTAACTAGAATATCCATAACCTCTAGAAACCTTTATCAAAGCCCTTCAAATTTCCACCCTTATTACCTTTAAGGATTCAAATATACCCTCTATTCATCCCTAAGATCCAGATCCTCCCCTCTTTATTACCATATCCATCAACCAAACCTCCATCAAAAGGGTTATGATTGATGGAGGATCTAGCATCAACATTATCTCCTCACATGCATATGACTAATGGAAATTATCAGAGAACACTATGTAAAAAACCATAATGGTGATTTATTCCTTTAATGAAACTATGGAAATAAATCTAGGAACTACCATCCTCCACATTCATTTAGGACCTTGCATGCTTCTTGAGATATTCTACATAGTGGAAGGTAAGTTATAGTATAATGTTATGATTGGATTCCCTTGGATCCATTCCATGAATTGTGTACCATCTACCCTAAATCTATAAATCAAGTTTGAACACAAAGGTTAAGTAGTTACCATATCAACCAACCCAAGTCCTTTTGTATCATGCAACATGATGTACCAACCCAATGATGTTCTCCTCATATCCACCAAATAGTCACCAACCAATGATGAATCCACCTCTTCCATTAACCAAGCCTTGAATAGCTCATCCATACCTTCTACCCAAATCCCCATAAATAACCCCTTAGAATCAACATTCCAAAATCTCTCACTTTGGGAATACCACCTCTTAACCTTGGATGCCTTCCCTACTCCCAAAGAGTATGATAACCTTGAACAAAGTACCAATTATGATTCTAATATTAAAACCATTATTCCTTTTATGCCTCTCAATATCCAAGCTAACCATGTATATGGGGGACTTGATCAACCACTTTTATCCACCTTTACCTCCTATTTTACTAGACAATTCACTTCCAATTTCTCCCATTTGGATAAACCAGAGTTTGCCAAAACATACCTCCATAGGTGTGTTTGCAAGGGATTTGGATAAGACATTATGAGCATGGACCACATGAGTTATTTACATGTAAGACCCAAAATCCTTGTGAGAGATTTGGTCTCATATTCACTCCACCTAAAGAGTCAACCAATTTACCTCCTATTACCATCATTGACAAGGAAGTTCCATCCTCACCAATCCTTTCACCATTAGAATCTAAGGATTTTGATATCATTCCCCTTAACATTTTTTTGTCAACATGATTAGCCTTAGACCCCTGACTTATCAAAATGATGGGGATATTGTAACCAATCCTCTAACTCTTCTTGAGATGGTAGAACATGACTCTCCTACCATTAATACCATTTGGTTTCAGGATGACATTTCCCTTCTTGCCTATCTTGGTTTAAAAGATTCATCTATCCACAAATATCTCCCTATTGAGACTTGAACCATGTTGAATGAGTCAAAGATGACTCTCCTACCATTAATTTCATTTAGTGTCAGGATGATGTTTCCTTTCTTGCCTATCTTGGTGCATAATATTCCTCTATCCGTAAATCTCTCCCTATTGAGACTTCAACATGTTGAATGAGTCCACCATAGATATCAACTTGGGTACTTAGGATAACCCACACATTTTCCAAAATGGCCAATCAATAGATTCCTCAAAGATTCAAGATTTTTCCTCCTTCCTATGACACTATATAATAACATTTTCTTGGTATTATAGTGACATGACTGGAATTAACCCTTCCATCACTACCCATAATATAATTACTACTAGTGATACCAAGATTGTCAAGTAGAAGCTTCATCAGATGCACCCTCACATATCCCTTCTTATCAAAGAAGATATTCAATGCCTCCTATCTATCAATTTCATCCAACCCATTGATTATCCCCAATGGGTCTTGAATGCCATCCCTGTCACCAAAGAAATAGGAAGACTTTTTTTTTGCATGGATTTTTATGATCTTAACCTTGCTTTCTTAAAGGATGACTTCCCTTTGCCAAGCATTAACCAGCTTATTAATTTTACAGTCAATCATGAAATGCTATCTCTTATGGATGGTTTATCAGGCTATAATAAGATCTTGATTACCCCTAAAGACTAACACAAAATTGCTTTTATCACCCCATGGGGAACCTTCTGCTATAGGGTCATGCCTTTTGGTCTAAAAAATGCTGGTGTAACCTACCAATATGCCATGACCTATATCTTCCATGACCTTATTCAAAAGACCATAGAGGACTATGTAGATGAAATTATTGGTAAATATAAATGTTTTAAATATCATTTAGTAGTTCTCAAGGTTATCTTTGAATGCCTCATCCTTTACCATATTTGCCTTAACCCTAAGAAATGCATTTTTGGGGTCTTATCAAGAAAGCTCTTTGTCTTTATCACCTCTCTTCAAGGAATTAAAGTTGATCCCACAAAAATCAAATTGATCCTTAACATGCCTCCTTACACCCACCTCAAGCAACTCTATAGATTGTATGGGAAGTTCCAATCCATTCATCACTTCATCTCTCAGCTATTTGATAGATTCTAATCTTTTGACCACATTTTGAAAAAGATATATCTTTTAAGTGCAATAAGGACTATAAAAAGGCCTTTGATTTAATTAAAGAGTACCTTATTTCTCCACTCATCCTCATTCCTCCCAAGGAAGATCAAGCTTTCTACCTTTATATTTATGCCACCAACCACTCCTTAGGGGAAATACTTGTACACCAAGATGAGTAGCATAAAGAACAAGCTATCTAATATATAAGTTGAATACTTATAGGGTATGAGAATTAGTACACCCATACCAAAAATTTACCTTGCCTTGGTCTTCATGGTTCCAAACTCCACTACTACCTTCTTAACTAGAAGACTTATGTCATAACCAACATTGACCCACTCAAGTATATACACTCCAAGCCATACTAAAACTAGTGTATGACTATGTGGCTCATGATCATAGATGAGTTTGACCTTGAGTTCATCTAGAAAAAGTCAATAAAATAGAAAATCATTGTTAACCAATTGCTTGAAGTACCTTTAACAGATAACTAACCATCTCCTCTTCAGTTTCCCAATGAGTCCATAGTGACTCTTTTGCAAGAGGATGTCACCTATTAAATGACCATGTTCTTAGATAGATCAAAGTGATAACATGATGGGGTTGATACTATCATTCTCATTCCCATTGATGGTGAACCCTTTCCTTTATATTTAAATCTTGATTTTGATTATACCAATATGGCTGAGTATGAAGCCCTAATGATAGGTCTCTAAACTATTTTAACCTTAGGAGTCAAGATGATCAATGTTTTTGGTGACCCTCAAATCATTGTCAATAAAATTAATGGATCTTATCAATGTAAAAATGATGTCTTGAAATAGTATAAATAACTAGTCGATGTACTCGTAACATCATTTTAACATTACCTTATCTAAGCCACTCTATGATCTACAAATAAGTTTATCGATACAATGGCTTTCCTTGATTCTAGATCCCATCCACACCTTCCAAATATAATCTAGTTATTTTTATCCATCATATTACCAAGCCTTCTTATACCAAATCAAACCCTCCTTCCATATTTAGTGTAGAGGAGACCTAACCCAACCTTTGGTATAATCAGATCTTAGACTATCTCAACCTAGGCATTATTCCCTCCAATCTTTCTAAGAATGGTCAAAGAGTGTTCATTCAGAGTACCTCTCATTATACCATACTAGGGGGAATTATTTATAAGCATGGCTTTGATGGTCTCCTTTTTTTACCCATGTATTCATGAAATTTCTCATGCTAGTAGAGAAACACATGATGGGATTTGTGGGGGTCACTTTAGTGGCCTAGCTTCGCTAAACATATCCATAACCTTGGATACTATTATCCCACCTTAATTAGGACAATTGTGATTACATGAATAAGTGTGTTAAATTTAAACAACATGCCAATTTACGTCATACACCTAGTTATAGCCTTAAAATATCTAAATATTTATGGCCCTTCTCGTAATGGGGACTAGATCGTATTGGTGAAATTAACCCCCATTATTTATAATGACATCATTATATAATCACCGTGATAGAATATTTCACCAAATGAGTGGGGGCTATTCCTCTTATCTCAACCAAAGTTGAAAAAATTATCATATTTACCATCACATTATTTATCATTTTAGTGTTTTTCATAAGGTAATCACTGATAACAGTAAATATTTAAAGAATCAAAAAGTCTAATGTCTTTGTGATGAATTTGGCCTTAAGTTGAGTTTCTCCTCACCCTATCATCTATAATATAATGGATATGCTAAAGGTTCTAACAAAACCATTAAAAACATGATACCTATAATGGTTAATGCATCTAGTCAGGATTGGAATTTACACATTTCTTTCACCCTATCGGCATATCGTACTATCATTCAAACTCCTATGGGTGCTAACCCTTTCTCTCTTATTTTTAGAGTAGAGGTTGTCTTGCCTCTCAAAGTCCAAATTCCCTCTATTTTAATATCCCTATAGGATATCATTTCTAAGGGTGATTATCATCAATAATGTTTAGCCCAACTTGAGCTACTTGACGAGTGTCATTTGGCCATTCTTAACCATCTTCATGTCTATATAGAATGAATAAATCATGCCTATAATAAAAACCTAAGATAATGAAAATTTAATATCAGAGACCTCATCTTAAAGGAAAATCAACATGTAACCAATATGGAGAAAAATAATCAAGGTAATTATTCTTTCAATTATCTTGGACCTTATATCATTACGCATAAGTATGGATCATGAGCTTATCGATTATCCTCTCTTGAGGGAAACTAAAACCTAAAACTCTCAATGCTTTACACATGCATCTTTTATTTTTTTAAATAATATCAAAATCACCTTATATCTCACTTAAATCATCCATTATTTTACAATATTTTCAACTTCATCCCTTCACTTTTAAGACTACTGATTAAAGCATAGAATCAGGTGATTTTCTATCACAGTTGTAGCCTTAATACTAAATATGGGTACCATGGCTCTACCCATGACATGATTCTCATGGATAATTTTCATCCCTAATAGGATGGAATCTCATGGTCATTCTCTCTCAAATAATCCTCTCACCCACTATTTTAACATTCTTATGCTTTAGTTTTGCCTTCTTAAATGTAAGCCTTTTAGCCTATATAAGAAATTTATGTCATTAAAAGAAAAAAAATTAATATTCATCTATCTTATGGGTCATATATAGTATTAACACATTTATCCCTTGAAAGATAACTAAAAAAACCAATCAAAATTTCTCATGGTAATGTAGACTACTCCCTTGAAGGATAGTTCACAAAGCCTAAAACAAGTCTCAAAAAGCTTAGACCATTCCCTTGAAGGACAGCTAAGTAAAAGCATTTGCAAAAAGAAATAAATTTATTGGAGGTTTATCATATCGAGAATATTCCCTAAAACCTCTCAAATAATTAAAAAAATATCAAAAGACCCATATTTGAAAGCTACAACTAGCTTTCATGAGTAAACTTCCCACATCGATCAGTCCACACCATATATGTCATAGTTTTTTTTATACTAGATCTTTGGTAACCTACATAAGAGGCATGCTAGTCTCAAAATAATGTTACTTTAATCATCCATCTCACCTTAACACCTTCTATACAATAATGGATTTTGAACTTACTTGACATTATGTGATCATGAAACTTTTTAACCAATTAATGAATGCTTATGCGAAGCATGTGGAGGGTTTATGATCATAAGCCAATCTTATCTTCTCTTTTTTTGTTCCTTACCAATTAAATATAATTATTTCTCCTTGTTTTTTGAAACATATTTGTTGATTCATTCACTAAGACAATTGTCTTTTGATTGATTTATCTTTCTTTTCTTTTCTCACATCTAGTTTTGTTATCCAAAATTACTCTGTGTTTTAAGATTAATCCACCCTCATCTAATCAAATGAAATTCATTAAAAAATTTAAAATAACAAACATGTGTTTTATTTTGTGATTTACTTTTATCTTATTTGTTTAAGTGTTTTTAGTCATAAAAATACTTTAATGAATTAACCATCTCATACATCAAACATAATTTCATGCTTCTAACCAATCACATCAACTAATCGTAACTATTTTTCACATTAATAACCTTTTAATAATTTATTTTATAAATAAAATGAGTCATCCACATATGATATGCATCACATGTCTATCTTGATAAAGAATCATAGATTTATTATTTTAAAATACCCACATTCCTAACATCTAATTCAACATGTATCTACTAATAAGAGAAATACTAGTCATAACATCATGATCATATAGTAAACAAGATCACCACATCAAGAACATAAAATAATTAACCATAACCAAAAACAAAATCCATAACCCATAATCATATTAATAAGCTCATACTCATAAATAATCATATATCATACTAATGTCCATGTCTTTCACACCATTGTGTACATCTTATTACATCAATTCATAGACCAATATCAAAATCATATAATGAATCAAAATAGACATCTCATAAGAGTCTAAGGTGGAGGGGAACTACTACCCCCTAGAGCTTATCCATCTTTGAGCTCTATATATGGACTTGTAGATGTTTCCCATTGACCTAGTGTAGCGCGACTAACTCCCCCAATAACTGTTGCTGTATGTTCAACATATCAGGGATCATCTAAATGATGTCTAAAAATTAGTACTTTATAATAATTGAGATCCTTGACTATAGCCACATACCTATCCACAAAGATGGTCCTTGATGGTCTTATAGGTGTAGGTGCTTTCCCTCCTACCTATCTTAGGGCATCCCTCTCCTGTTTCACCAAGGCTAGATGAAATCATGTTGTATCCCTCTCCTACATAAGGGTAGACACCTAAACCTATGCTGTATCTCTCTATATCCATGATTTATAGAGTTACTTGTGTTACAACTAGTTCCACCCATGCTTGATCTCTATCTATGATGAGTGTCTACCTATTAGGGGCATCCACATACATCTAGTCCCCATCCCCTTGCACCATGTCTACATCGAGAGCTTGATGTACATTGTCTCCCCCAAAAAATTTTGCTACATAATGCACCTAAAACCATATAAGGTAATATAGCAAAACCATTACATCATCAATAGCTATAGCCATTGGTTACTCTTCACAATTAATATATATCTCTTCTATGGCAAAGGTAGTAGTGCCTTGGCATCCTCTCTCCTATACATTGAAAAAGCACCTGGGACACCCTAAACTAGCCCAAGTTATCTCTTGACCCTATTAAATGGGATGAGCTCCACCTCATACTACCATCTCCCATATATCCACTTATAACTCTGTAGTGACAAGGTCTACCTAGCATAACTCACCCATATTATGAATCACGTATATGACCTCTAGATAACCTCCCCATCCACCAATGCCTCCAACCTATCTTTGCACCACTCTAAGTCTCATGCTATTACCCCTAGTGGTGTAAATGAATAATCACCTCTCCACCTCGTGAATCTAACTCTAAAGTCCCCTTGATCCCATGCCTACCATGGTAATCCATCTAGTTGTAGCATCTTGATGTGCTCATATGCCCAACAATGTAGAATAAACTTGATGCTAATGCCATACCTCCTATGTACTCTATATCCCCAAAGCTCCTAATAGATTTGAACTAGTAAAATTGGGGCCTAATCAAACACTATTTGATTTATCAACATGTTAAAAAGAACACCTAATAATAAAAATGGAAATCTACCACTACTAGAATCTGGAAGTGCATATCAGGTAATAACTATCATCATCAACGTGACAAGCCATCTCCCTCCCATATCCATGTTATACATAAGTTCATAATGGAAACCTCTCATGTGCCACCTAACATGAACAAATTCCATGCCAAATAACTAATCCATATGTGCATCTCACTCCTCAATATTAATATGCTCTTTCATCTCACCCTATATTAGTAGCCATAAAATCTAGTGAATGTCTTCTAGAAAAATGGTAATCTCTCTTATCAGTTGGAAGAAAGTGTTGGTATCTAAGTCCCATCTCTTGATGAGGGATACCAACATCACCTGTATCTCTTATTATGTGATAGTAAAATATCATACCACTTAGGCCCACTATATTCATGTGATCCCACTCCTGATCCATTATAGACTTATGTACCTTGTTCAAGAACTAAGGCACTTGGTATTGCATCCATAAATGCTCCCTCATTTATAAGGTTCAACATTTCCCTTAGTTTTATTTACCCTTTTAATCATGACCTATTTATTCTACTTATTAACCTTACCTCCTACCTTAACTTATTCACCTCATCTACCCCACATTTATCTACTTCTACCTAAAACATACCTTTACCTATGCTTACACCATCCCTTCACCCATTCCTCTACCCTTTTCTACCCCATTACCTAAATTTATATCAACCATTGATGATCAAGTGTTAAATGTTGATGGTTCCTTATGGAACAATCACCAATTAACCCTTGACCACTAATTGTTTAGTGGTGGACCACTGCATTCCACACATCAACCATTTAATGGTCACCTATTAAATGATGATGGTCGATAAAAACTACCGATGGTCACTATGTGGTGACCGTTGGTGACCAAATCCTTCCCCTAACCCACCAATTATTAATAATAATTAATAAAAAGCTTAAAATACTACCTAACCTTCTTAACCCCTCCCCTACCTTCCCTCCCTCAACCTATTTCCAAGCCCATACCAATTTCCTACCAAAACCTCAAAACTCCCATTTCTAATCTTACCCACTCACAATAATAACAAACACCCAATAAAAATTAAAAATATAATTACATCCCCTACCTCATTACATGTCCTATATCATGGTGGAGCCCTTGGTACCACCACCATCACTCAACCCTTAACTTTGCCTCTACCTCAATGGCACTTTAACCTACTCTAACCCACCTTGGTTAACCTCCACCTCATAGTCCAACCTTGGTCAACCCTCACTCACTCAGCTAGCATGAGAATCTAAATCATCACCATTTTCATAATTGACAAGGTAAAAATGCCATAGGTTGATATTTTCAAATGAGTAATTAATACCTCATTTGACCTTTTGTGGTTACCCTTTTAGGGCTTACATTTGATTGTCGAATATCACTAGGTGACTACTGACAGTTGACCCTAACTATCAATAGTGTACCCACTTAAGGTTTTTTTGACCCTACCCTATATTTTACCTTCTCAACCCCTCATCTAATAATTTTATTTCATCCTAAGCTCCTTATTGGTCTTTTAGACCTCTTTTTTACACCCTTTTACAAGGAAATGGGTCCACCTTTTACCAAATAAAGTAACCTTAACCTTATTCTATGCCAACCAACCAACTCATTAACCTCAACCTTTGTCATTTGACCCACCTTCTACACCTTTTATGACAACCTTATCTTGGTCATTTTAACTGCATTAATTGCCTTTTCATATTTACATGAACTTGCACTACTTTTATACATCAACCATTTAGGTGCCTTAGATCATGACCCTTTGCAGTTCCAACACCTATAACCATTTTTGTTTTCTTAAGATCACATCAAATTTTTGGATACCTATGAATACATCAACCTTTCCTAGTAGACTTGAGTTTATAGGAGTAACCCATATCAACTATGCCTAATGTTATGGCCTAGTTACCCTGTCACTTATCCTTCTAGTTCAACCTTATTTTACCACCTACCTAAACTATGGTAGTCTAGTCTATGTGTGATCTATGATATCACACTTAGTCACATTTTGTGTACCTTTTCATGTTTAAATGCCTACCCAACTAACCTTTACACCCACCTATCCACTTGTTAAACCCACCACCGACTCTATTTCACCTCATCGATTCCCAGTTTGAGGGGGAACACCTCTTCCCATATTTAGGGTATCTAACCAACCTTATATTTTTTTATTTTATAGCTTTCTAATAAAAATTTCATAACAAAAAGGGGAAAATGTAGACACTATAAAACTTTACACTATGACTCTAGATGTCACATTAACCTAGGACCATTCTCCAATAAATTAATCTCTATTCATTAGTGGATTAGCCAATTTTGGCTATGTCCCCTCGATTGTCAGTGGTTAACCCTTGATTGCTAATGGTTGACCAAGACCATGGTGGTTACTTGATCTCTTTCATGATCAAAAGAATCAACTATAATTTGACTACAACTCACTCATTGATTACCAACTATCTAGTTTTAGTCTAATATTAGCATGATTAATGCATGATTAGACTATTATTCAAAATATTTGATAAATTTTTTGTTAAACTCTTCATTTCAACCCTCCTTTCCTTTATGTTAAGAGATGAAGAGAAGGTTGAAATAATCATGCAAGGGCAAGAGATTCTAATTACTAGGTGAATCCAAAAGCTTCCTAGTGAACCAAGAACTAGGTTAGAGGTTTGGAGTGTTTTTTTAACTCATTATTTTGAGCCAAGGTACCATTATTATATTGATATTACTATAGGATCCATAAAATTAATTAGACTAGAAACACCTAAAATCTAAGTATATATATATATATATTTTATCAAGATTTAGTAATTAGTTCTATTTGTTTCATTGCTTGTGCCATTCCTCTTTATTTCCCTTTCATCTCATTTCCCTATATTAGAGTTATGAAACTCTAGACATTTTGTCTCCTACCCAAAATCACACACAAACCATTCTCATTGACCCAAACACCCAATCCCTAAACTAGATACCTTTGAGCAATGTTTTCTATCTCACAACCAACATTCAACCCAAATAACACTCCTAAAACCTCTCTATAACTCTCCTTAACATACTTCTTTTCCTAAACCAAATCCCATAGTAACCACCAATGGTCTTATCTAACCTCTAATGGAATTTTCTAATTGTTGATGGTTAACAACTGCCAATGGTCACCTAACCACCGATGATCATACCCAACCATTGACAGTCACTATGTATCTATTTTAATAACAAGATAATTTGACCCACCGACCCATACCCAAATTCTAGTTTGTGAGTCTCTATTTATCATAGAAGTTTGAATTATTTTATAAATCAAGTTTAAGAAATTTAGAATTAGTATTCAATCATTTATTGTTATTTTTAATCAAAATCACTTGTTGATTTTTAAGCATTTTTGTATTTTATTTCAATACCTTCTATTATTTCATGCAAGTACCTAATTTTAGTTTATCATAAATTAAGTGTTTTAAAAGTGTGTATTGATAGCCTCCAAGGAAGCTTGTGCTTCTTAAATCTAGCTTACACTAGGAAATCCACCCTAGTATGTCACTAATCCATCATATTCTAGTGTTTTCTTATCTATAGGTCATCTTCCCCAGATAAAGAGGAGTATCAATAATCATTTGGATTCATGCGTGCACAACATATACAAATTTTACTAACCTTACCATTCTTTCTAAAGAAAATAAGAAATTTTTTAGTGAATCATTATTACATAAAAATTATGTTCCTTACATCTCATATGTTACATACATTCCTCAGTTGACATATACATTACTATGATGACATATTCTCCGCATGTTCACATGATATTGCATGATGCTATCTCTATACATGACATGACATAATTAAATATTATTTTAATATTAGTGAATTATGTAATATATCTTTCAACAAAAAAGGGTGGAATATTTTGAGATTAGTGACTTATATAATACATCATTCATCCAAAAAGGGTGGCATTATAGTGGGATTGTCATAGAGACAAAAGCCTGCATAATTATAAAATCATATCATAGTACATATTTTAGAGATTAAAAATGGTTCAATTAAATTATAAATATTGGCACATTAATTTAAATTATAGGTGCATATTTAATGAAAATTCACTTAATCTAAAGATACTTGAGTACATATTCATATACACTTGGGTGAATGTGCATGGATGTATGCACATAATTTATAGGAACATGAATTGTAGGTTTCCACACACACATACATTTGAGATGAAGGTTATTAGATTCAACATATAGATGAAAAAAAATATATCAGTTAGTATAAATTTAAGGGGCATGATAGTAGTTTTTAAACATATATACTCTTTTAAATTCAGTAGGCATGATACTAGTTTATGTATATATACAACAACATATTTTACATTTCAATGTAAAATGGTTGCCATTCAACATCATATTCATCAGATCCATGGTCATGATGGGAAAATGTACATTTTTAATTATACTTTGAGAATGATTTCATTATAAAATGAGTGAAAATATTAATTCAAACCTACAATCATTATAGGGGCATGTATATTTTTCATTATATTTTGATCATGCATTTTATTTTAAATTGATTGAACTTGAATGAAACAATATAATCAAACTTGTGTTCATTATGGGGTAATGAAAATTATTCATTCATTTCAATCATGAAATTTTACTTACATGGATAAAAAATTATTGAAACTAAGCAAAATTATACAATGGAATCTAAAAACCATCTAAAATGGCTGAATCATTTTATTTGAGTTGGCCTAGTTTGATAATTCTCTCTTGTGTAGTTATTTGGGTTAGTAAATTGTGTATTTCTTATCATATTCCTAAGGGATGGGAAATTTTGTCTTCCTAACCTAGGAAACTACATTGTGTATTTTCTCTTCATGTGATTCAAAAAGGAAATACAAGATTCTCCAATGCTTCAAAAAGGAAGCATCATCTCCAAAAACTTACAAGAGAAACATGGTTTAAATAAAAAAGGTATAATATTAATTTTTATTTATAAAATTTTCAAAAATTTAGTTTCAAATAAAAATAATCAATATATGGACATTGACTACACATAACTATAAGTTTTTCCATGAAGTGACCTGGATAATTAGAGATTCATACCATTGAATGATTTTGTTATACATGCATTTTTTCCTTTTACTCTAGTGATTCCATTATGAGAATAAAATAAGGGAATTTATAGCTACTAAATTATGGTATTAAGTACTTTAAAATGATAATATTGTCACACATTTACCACACATGAATTGAGCATAAAAATTAGGTCATAATCTTCCATTCTCTCAAACTTGTATTATATATTATGAGTTGGACCTTACATTCTAATATTACACATCTAAATGAACCTCTCTCTCAATTTAAAAACTAATAAAATAATCCATATACATATCTAAACCGTCAATTTAATCCAATTATACATAAGTTATTTTCATAAGTTTTTGTCATTATTTCCAGTTGATACTAATTTGATGTAGTCAAAAATAAAACTTTCAAAACAATGGCTAATTTAAAAAAAATAATAATTAGAGTTGATCTATTTTCCTAGTGTTTTAGTGGCATGGAAATTTACCTAATCAGACTCATATATAAAAAAATTAAGGTCTCATTCAAAATGAACTTGGAACTTATTTTGCACATGTCTATACACTACTAAACATTGAGAAAATATTCCCTATTATTGTAAAATTTCAAACTTATGACCATATGTCATTAAAAGAAAAACATTAAGCACAATAAATCTAATTAAAATAAAGTATTGTCAAGTATCAAATCCAAATCATTATCTTCATACATATGGTGAAGGATAATCATAACACAATCACACTAGGTGGGATAAATACATGTGTCTTAATTTACCTTCTCATAGTGTTGAATATGTAGAAATTAGTAAACCATAAAATGAGGGTGATTCGGGTAAGCTTAGATGATAACACTTTCCCATTTTTTTCAAGTTTCTAACCCACACAACCATACCTAGGTTTTCAAGGCAAATGAGATTGATTTATAGAGTTGTGTGCATCACCAGGGTTTGATATTAGAAACACAAAGTATAAAATGATAGGTGAAGGTGATCATTTACACATATGCTAGTACCAACCAACACATGGCAATATAAAATAGAGATACTAAACTAGATTAAAAAAAACTAACCCTACATAGATATAAGTATAGTTAATGAATCAAATGAATCAAATGTCTAATTTTAGACAATGTAAACTTCATAAATATAATCATAGTCAATCAATCACCTATAATATATTTGTATTTATAATGATTTTATACTTAATATATTTAGCATATTTCACTTTTTGAATCATTGTAATCAATTTTATTATTCTACATTCAGATGTATACTTGAATATCATATCAATAATATATGAATTATTATAAAATTTTCTATCCAATTAGGGTTAGTCTTGATTGAATTGATAAAAATTAGGTTAAAACACTTACTATTTATGGAAAAAATATAGGATATTTAAGTACTTAGTTTATATCTAATGTGTTCAAGTTTACAAGAGATTATATTCATAAAAAATGGTTTGAAATGGGCATGTGAATACTCATTTATGGAAATAGAGTGATTTTATATATTAGGACAAGTCCATAGCTTCCTATAAATATATTAAATCTACACTCTATATTAGAGTGTATACCTATCTTATTTTATTTTTTAATCATTGGTGGTGTTACACATTTTTCCTATGTCTAATAAGGATTAATGTATATTCTAGTGTCTATAATTTCCACGTGGATAGATATATGTTTTATTTCCTTCCTTCAAACCTTACTTTTATATAATGAGACCAAATTAACCAAGAAAAATGATTAAATGGAAGGGTTAAGTTGACCTTAGCCACCCCGTATGGCTAACTTATACCTATGTATTTAATACTCCAAATAGGGAACTCAAACCAAACATAGTTCTTTGACTTAGCTAAGTGTATTTAATAATGTGTAATAATAACATGTAGCTCAATTATGTGCATGGATTTAAACACTTGACATTTTTTTATTTAAACTTGAAAATTTTACAAAAACTTATTTCATGGATTTATCCTTTTAGGGGTTTTTAATTTGGGATCTTTAGGGAATTTCCTCTTAATATGAAGAAGAATTTCCAATGATGGGTAAGTGATTTATAGATAGATAAATGATTATGATTTATCTAATTATAAATATAAATAATTATATTTTCCTTGTAATCAACATGAAAAATGTATGGGATAACCTATATGAAAAAAATGAAATTTTTAATATGGGTTTTAAAGGGCATGGGACAAGTTTGACCTAAATGGTGGAACTGTCTGATGTAGTGTGGAATTTTATAGAGAAAAAGAATAGTGATATGAGAATAGGATA